>JAOTRI020134930.1:0-11138 GCA_028564885.2 Zoanthus sanctaehelenae
TTGGCACAAGGAAACTGCCGTAGCTCTATCCGTAAACTGAAAAAAGGTAAAATCTTTACTCTATCTCAGTACTAGGTTTGAATTTTGTTGTAAAAGCTGTTTTGTTTGCTGGAAATGAAAATGTCATCAAAAATTCTAAGGCCAAACATCGTTAATTTTCCTGGTCAAAAATCGACGCAAAACGGTATTTTTTTTAAGTTTTGCATTTCAACTAATGATATTGTGCAGAAATGACAAATAAATAAACTACTACAGTTTGCTTTAAAACCAAAGTCGAAACATCTTTCTTTTGTTTAGCAAAGATGAAATTGTTAACTTAGTGAGTATTCCAGGAATCTTTTAGGGCGGCATTGCTGGAAAAGGGTTAAATCATTTTTGAGTTCACAATGTTCTTTTTTGAGGTCTTGATTTGAGGTTTCCAGCGATGTTAGATACTTAGAAATGCATGTCTTTTGGTCGTGTAGTTTGTTGTCTGCTTTATTTAACCTGGTTAACTTGGCTTTCAATGCATCGACCTACTGCTGTTGGGAATGAAATTTTTATGATTTGTTTTCTCATTTATTTTTATTGTAGAGTCAAATTGTTATATTTTATCTTGTGTAAATGAACAATTTACTTCATCAGTATTTTTTCCATCCTTATCATCTATAAATAATTTCAATTCAACAAAAAGGAATTTAGAATGGCGGCGGCCAGACGTCTCTGCCTCTGTCTCTCTATATTTTTGATAGCATTACGATACAAGCAGAGTAAAAAGTCTCTTTACAGCTCTGCCTATGCTTTTCCATTACTGTGGCGCTATTGTCGGGCAAATTACATCATCAGGCACGACTTTTCGTCTTTTGGGAACAAGTTTAGACATCGGTCAACTCGCCTTTGCGGCGATGTGGCAACCCATCCCAGACCCATTACCAGCTCTAGGTCAATTGGATGTATGGTGATCCAACTGAATCACACGCCAACCAGAGGTGACAAAATTTTGGATCTTGTAATCACGAGCACGCCAGATCACACTCGCGTGACTGAGGTATTGTCTCTGAAGAAAGTGGGAATATTTACCGATCATCGAACAATTTTGTTCGAGCGTACAGCTTTATCAAAGCTCCGCTAAAGTGCAAAGAACTGTTTTCGACTACGAATGGGGTGGCGTCACTGGTCTTCCTGCTGCCCTGACGGCAGTTAATCTTTCCTCCTGTTTAGACCACGAGGATATTAATACAGACTGGCAGGAATGGAAGGAATTATTTCCCGCTGCAGTTTCCGATCATATTCCTTCCAGAAGATTGAAAGGACGAAATCCTGTCCCCTGGATGAATGGCACGATCCTCAACATGATAAGGAAAAAGAACGACATTAGAAAGAAACTCAATAAGTTTCCCCAGCCACCACCTAAAAGAAAAATTTAAGAACCTGCATTGTAAAATCAAACACATGCTCCGAGAACACAGGACCAGTTTTTCGGTTCTATAAAGTCTGATGTCAACACTAACCCAAAGCGCTTCTGGTCAATCTTGAGGCACAACTCAAAATCTCGTGCTATTCCAAACTGTGTCTCTATGGCAACAGAATCCAATCCTATCACTGGCCAGCGCAAACCACAGATTCCGCTAGAATCTCGGCTGAAGGTCCACAGAGAATAGAGGACCTATTCAACTCGTACTTCGCTTTAGTGTTCTCTACCAGCGACTCCTGCAAGGCTTCAATACCGTCATACGCTGACGAGCCCTGTATGATTGACCTGTATCTCACTGTTCCACAGGTTGAATCGACTGTAAAGTCTCTAGATGTTACCAAGGCAACTGGACCCAATAGGATCTCGGCTCACCTACTCAAAGAAACTGCTTCTGTAATCGCCCCGCCTCTTTGTAAATTTTTAAATAAGACGCTAAGCCTGGGGTGTATACCTCAGCAGTGGAAAGAGGCGAATTTGGTCCCCTTGTTTAAGAAAGATGAGTTTACAGAAAATTATAGACCTATATCGCTACTGTCCTTGGTATCGAAAGTGCTGTAGAGGTGCGTACTGGACAGCTGTAGTGATCGACTAAGCCAGCTGATAAAGGCGTGTCAACAGGGGTTCCTCAAAGGAAAGTCCTGCACCTTCAACCTTCTGGAAGTCCACTGTTAGACAAAGGGGGCCATAAAAAACTTTATAATACAAAGGGGTCTAGTACCCTCTAACCCCAGCGGGTAGACCATTCCACAGCTTAGTGGTAAGATATGATCATGACTTATGCATGTATTCTAGATTAAACGACGGTAGGATAAGGCGGGTACCAGACCCCCTTATATGTAAATTATTACCTATTTTTATTGCACTGGTACTTTTTGTGTAAAGTGCTTTGATAAGATCGTAGATTTGACCTCTGATATTAAGGATGCGAAAGAAAAGGCCTTCATGCCAAACGCTATCAAATGCCTTTTTAAAATCCCTAAAGCATGCGTATGCTTTTTTGTGTATGATGATGAGAGTACTTTTCAATAAGAGTGCTTAGTGTTAAGATGTGACCAGAATTTCTATTTTCTTTGTAGGGTGAATATTTTTACTCTCTGCAAAGTTAAGAATTCTCTGATTCAAAATAGATTAAAATAGTTTACTTAAACAGCTTCAAACGCAAATACCTATATAGTTTCCAGGGTCTAGTTTATATCTTGAATTGAAAATAGCCTTCACACTAGGAACTTGGATATATTCCAGAATTTGATATCAAGTTAAACAGCTTTTCTTACAGGCTCATTAGTGTATCGAGGCCTGCTTTTAGCATTTCATTTTTAATTAAGTTAGAAGATGCTGCTTTTTTGTTTTTTCCATTTTCTAACCATTTGTTTGATTTCTTCAGCTGTGATAGGATAGTCAAGTTCATTTAGATTAGCTTTACTGTTTTCCATTTTACGGTGTTCATCTAATTTTGAGTTTTGTTGAGAAGAATTTGTGTTTGTTGTTTCATGTATTTTGCCGAAATGACGTAACCATTCATTTGGATCAATCGGCGGGGAATTATTTTGGTTTGTTGTTTTCGTAAGAGATTGAAATGTTTTCCGGCTCATTCTCATGACCACACACCCAAGTAAAAAATATTGAATTTCTTAATTAAACTAATTTTAAAAAATATTTTGGTGTTAAAGTTAAGTATCTGGAACATATACTTAGTTTTCAATTCTGAAATTCATAATCATGCACTTAAGGTTGAAATATGAAATTTTTCAACGAAATTTATTTGACAAATATTTTGGATATAAAAGCCAAAAAGCCTGGAAAACCTCTTCAACGTCGAATATTGAAAAACCCCCGTGCTGCAAGCTCATAGCGCCCAACTGTACTTTATTGCTTCAATCACATTTTTACACCTATTTTACTATATGTTGCTTTGAATTGCATTGTTTTCCATACAAAAAATAGTCCTCGGTTCATTATTGGAAGCGAACTTCTCCACATGTAGACAGGAAACGATATTAAAAGTTACCCTACATGATTTCTTTGAACATTAGTTGGGGTAATTCGTTTGTTTTGAATTGATGAAGCAAACAAGAAATGTGGCATGTAACTACCCATGATGCACAGAGTACTATATTTTACAATTTAAAAACAACGAAAAAGAAATACAAGATATTAATAATCACTGTGCAGAAATTACTAACAGAACTAGATACATTATTACGATATATCTAGTTCTTTTAGCAATTTTTGCACAGTGATTCGTTTTTTTTTGCTTCCGAGTGTTTGTTTAACATTACCACCTCCAGAAGTACGTATATGTTTCGTATACCTGGGGTATACTGCATATTAAGGATATGAAAAACACCCAGCAAAATGGCAATGAATGTTGTAATAGGGGTTTTCCCTAGGTTTGTGACGATCTTTCCCTCTGCTGCTACAATAAAAGGGTCAAGATAAGAAGGCTGCCTGAGCCAATCAGCCTCGGATATCTTGTGTCCTTAATGGCTTCATCAATTAGCTCATCATCCTGAAAAAAAAATATTAAGATTTTATTTGTAAAATTGTAGATCTGATACTAATCAGTTTTTTAATGTCTCGTGTGGTATAGACCTTATTCACTGGCCTCCCATTCCAAAGAGGAATTTATTGGGAAAACATTGACGCCAACGAATAAGGTCCTTTTACGAGCCAAAGTGGCCCAATGGAGCCGGCGCTTATCTGCGAGTTCTATAGTGTTAAGCGGATGAAAGTCATTGACTCCCCTGGATGGACACTAATCCAACGCAGAATAGCCCCCAGCTGAAGCTGGTACTCATTTTACTGATCTTGGGAGGATGGAAAGCTGAGTCAATTTTGGCGGAAATGAAGGTCACACAAATGTTCAACACTTGGCTGAGCCGGGGTTTGAACCCGGGATCTTGACTTAACAGTAAGAAATGGTTTGACAGTATTCACTTTGTTGATGTTTATATAAAATGAACAAAATATTACTAGCGCTGAAACAAATTTTCACTTCTTGCAAAAATCATATTAATTCTTCAACACTCACACTTGTGAGAAAAATTTTTAACAATCATTATAAAGTTTCTTTCTCTGCACAGCCATGTGATATTTTCTGAATATAGCTGTTTAATAACGGTTACTTAGTATTAGTTTTCACTAGTGCTCAGCTAATGCAATCTTTTATCGTCATCAATAAACGTTTCATCGGAATGTATTGGTGCTATTTACTGGGTTTCAAATGTAATGACTAAGAAAACACGAAAACACTTGTTATTTGAATTTTTTTGACATAAAAGGAATATTGACAACAGCACTCAACAACAATGCTGGAAAAGGCTCAGATCCCAGCCAGAATCTTCTAGGAGCCTGGAGGTCTTTTCCTGGTTTGCAGGCAATTTCAAAATATCCTCTGTGGGCTGACGCCACACATTTTTAAAATTTTTCATGATTTTGGTGCGGCGTTTATTCGAGGGCGGCATTTATTTAAAATGCTGTTTATTTTTTTAAACAACCAATGACGACTTTACTTTAAAAAGTAGAAAAAAAATATACAGTTCTTTTCAGTTTTTAAACTACAACTTGTTGTGCTTGTAAACGTGTAATTATTGTAATGCACTACAAGTATTTTGTTTTGTTCAATGTTCGAATTTACTGCACTTATTGCTGGGGGCGTTTATTAATATTTTGGCTCTCAGCTCTTTCTCCTGAAGGAGAATGAGCATGTCGTTCCTGTTGCTTTGTTTAGCCATCCCTCTTTCTATTGTTTTAAGATGCTCTGCAAATGTCTCCTCGGTCTCACCCTCAGGCATCTGTAAACCATGATCAACTTTTGCTTTATAAAATGCAGGTTGATTGGGCTCCGTAGACATTGGCTTCTTCTGGGCTTTTTTGTCTGTTGACTTTCTCCTCTTAGTTTTGAACCTATAGTCCATAGTTTTTCTCCACGAGTTCTGCAATGGACAAAATTCTAAATATTTACAGTGTAGTTTAATCCCAACTCGATAACCTGAACCTGAACCACTAACGAAAACCCATTCCCTTTGAATTATGGCTTGGACATTTATTATAATTTTACCTCCTCTAACTCAAACCTTCTGACAACTCCAACCCCCCACTAATCAAAGTGATTTCTGGTTTCCTTCATGTACAATTATGTATACAATTATAATTTATACAATGAAAACTCTATTCGCCAAGACACACAATATAAATATACTACAATTCATTTCTCAGCAACAGAAACTTTATGTTGGTAAAACAGCTATAAATTTGTGATCAAATGTTATTGAATTGTGCAAAAGTTTTCTTTCAAAAGGTATGGAGTTTAAATACAAAGAACATTGCAAGACAACCACTTGCATTTACCAGAAACTTGAAAATCCCATGTTTGCTCAATTGTCAAAATGGACAAAAAGATTAGGGCCAATTTTTTTTGTGATGTACCTTTTATAATCACAGAGAGTTTAACAAAACAAAAAATATCTTGACAAAATGCAGATGCTACTTACATGACCAGCTCCCAGAGTGTCATTCAGGAAGGGATATTTTGCCAAGAACCAATTGATTACACCATTCTTTTCTTCTGGTAATGGCCCCATCGTGTGCATGCTGATAACAGAGCAGATAATTCTGTTGAATTCATTTCTGGCATTACTGGAAAGATGTTGTGAATCCTGGTCTTGTTTAATTGAACTGGGGAACTGACAAAATAACACTTATCAGTCATGTTGCTTTTCATTACCTCAAATCATACAACGGCGCCAATTGATAATACATTCATAAGCTCCATGGAGCATTATTTAATAAAGTGGCAATATTATTCATGATGTTACTGATCACTTCCCAAACTTTATAATTTTAGACAATCATATACTTCAAAAAAGGAAGAAATATATTAGCGAGATTATGCAAAGCTTAAAGAAAACGACCTACTGAGAGGCAAACAGTCTATCTACTGACAAGATGTGATACAAAATAAAGAAGATGCAAATCTTTTTTTAATTCTTTTTATTTATGTATCTCAAGCATTATTGATAAACATAAACATGCTCCAGTAAAAAAAATATCAAAAAGAGAGATCAAAACAAGAACTGAGCCATGGATAACTCCTACCAATATTAGAAAGTCCTTTAAAGTAAAAAAGTAAACATTCATACATTTTCAAAAGATAAAAACACTTTTCACAACTCCATGATACACATAAGCAAAAACCCATACTTTCACAAATAGTTTTCTGACAATTTAAATAACATGAAAAAGACGTAAAAGGGGATAAATCAATTTATGTGCAGGGTTCCCCAGAGCTCAGTTCTCGGGCCCCTTCTATTCAAGCACAACATTATACTTCTTGTTTCTGGAAGCTTGAATGTTTGCACCCAGTTTCTAATAATGCTGAATGTTTTCTTGATTGAAAAAGAAGCATCAGGTGGAGGTGTAACAGTCATGGATGTAGATGGAGTACAAATGGGGGATAGTTCAGAGTCTGCGAGTGGTGTGGTTGATTATGATGATGCTCTTGAGGCAGGGGATGGTGTGGCACTGGTCAATGAACCTTTTCTTTGAGGGTACTACCATAGTAGCCAATCTTAGTGGTGATTTTTTTTAAATTCAGCTTTATTTCAGTTATATGGCAATGTATATTTACCTTATCTAGCAAGTCCTGCACAGCTTTCTGTATTTTTACAATCTGCCCACCCTTAATTTTAAGTTCTGTCAATAAGTTAACTGTAACGTTTCTTAACACGTCCACAGTGTCGAGCTGCAAAGTCAAACAAAAAAAACAACAAAAAAATGCAGTTTTATATGTTGTATTAAAAATTAGACACAAAACAAAATATGACTAACATTAGTCTTAGCGGATATTTGATGGTACTTATGACCTGAAAATACACTTCAAACCCGTTGCAAGAGGACTCTCTCCTTTCCCAATTTTACCTATCCACAAGAGACCTCTGCCAGAAGGGAACAAACTTAGGTGAATGGAAAATCTTCGATCGCCTTCAGATTTGTATTTAAATAGGGTTGCTCTGCAATTTTCGTATATTTTTTTTCTCAAAATATTAATAATTTTAGTTTCAGTTTTCAATTGGTCTTCTTAGTAAACGAGGTTTAACTTCTTATTTGCATATTGGTGTCTTTGAGAACATTGATGACCTCTTCTCTTACTCCTGCCTCCGTAAGAGAAACTTTTAACTTGCGATCCATTTTATCTAAAGTAACAGTAATTTATGGGTTAAATTCTTAAAAAAGCTAGTGACACGTTCGCACGCGGCCAACCGCCATGTCATTGTGAACAAGCATCTTTGTGTGACAACAAAAGACCACTAAGTCTTGCTCCTCCAAGGTCCAGCACGATTTCAAATGGGCAACAATGAATTTTTTTGATGTATTTTTTCTGTGGTTGCTCTTTGTGGGAAATAAATTTTCTGGTAAAATAAATGGAGAAGATGTACAACCTACCCTCTTTCCGTGGTTAGTGCGTGCAGAAAGGGGACACCAGAATAGCGTGAGATTACAGGTCAAGTCCGACCAAATCGTTCTTGCCAGCTAGCTGGTACTACTCCAATGCCTCATTTTGAAGTTAACTTCACGTGTTTCAGCTGATTTTTTTACTTCTCACTGGGACACCCTTTGGAAAAATTTCAATTTCATTTTTTTGCAGATTTCAATATTTCAAATAAATCTATCAGAATCAAAATGTAATTTGAGTATGTATGAAAAAAGCAATGTTTTAAAGAGGACTGCAAGACGGACCAATACCACTACAAAGCGAACGCTTATTAAATTCGTACTTTCAGAGGAGGGGTGGGTGAAAAGTTTGTCGCGATTGAATGTGCGGGAATACTCTCATGGTCGGTTTATTATGGAGCGCTATCGCTGCAGTATTTGTTTTGAATTTATAGTGCCTTTAATAAACTCATTGCTTGTCCAAATCGACCGTGTTCATGGGAACGAAAAAAAATTCCATGTTGCCTGTGGAATAGACGGCTAAACTAGGACTTACAAGAAATTTGAGTCGCTCAGGCATAAACACAACCTTCAAAACCAAAACGATTGTGCTACTCAAGAATTTGACACAGCCAATAATATCAAAATTGGTAACGAACCAACGAACGATCATGAGGTTAATAAGTTATTTGATTTAGAGAGAGAGGAGGAGAGTGTTCGCCGGTCAAGTGCTTTGTGCTTGCTAAAATTCAAAGAGAAAGGACGCGTCCCTCAAACGGTAGTGGATTCTTTTGTTGAAAGTGCAACGCATGTTGTTCAAACCAGCGTCGATTTACTGAAGTCAGTACTCGAAGACCGCCTTAAAACAGCAGGAATTGACTTTGCGGCAGTACTTGGAGTAAAAGAGCTGTTTGATGAAAATAACATTATTTTCAAGCCATTCATTGGTATCGACAAAGAAACTTTGCAGTACCGTTATTATTACAAGGACCATTTTAATCTTGTGGTCAGTACACTGTATACTTTTTCCAATAGTAAATTCTAGAAATCTATGAAAAATTATCAACTAAAAGTCTCCTATATATTTATTGAATATAATAATGACAATTTCCTTAAATCTGATTGGACTGTTATAAACTGTTTTTCCCTAATCGCCTTGGAAAACTATCGGATAACAAAACTCAGTTATTGACATGGCTACCTGTTATCAGGACAGGGCTTCAGGATTTCTGACCAGTCAGCAACAAGTACTGATAACAGTTAGAAATGGCCTCCACTTATTGCATTACCCATTATAAGTGTTGTGAAAATTAGCAAAGATTTTTTATTTCAGATTAGTTTTTAAAAACTGTAACTATTATAATAAATTCAGTGCTCCAAACTCATTTTCTTTAGCACCAGCCACTTTGCTAGTGAGTATGAGAAAGTACAGCTTATAAGTGGGCTAGTGGCGAGTAGGTCTATTTTTTTACTAGCCTAGCATCAAATTCTACTAGTCCCAGACTAGTAGACTACCGCTAGTTTCAGGCCCTGAAATTGGTAATGCAATATGACTTGGTGTTCATCCAATTCTGTCTGTTGTCATTACTTGTGATTAAACAAATTGGATTCGCGCTCAAGCTCCACTCAGTCCTATTACCTTTACTAAGAATCATCAAGCACTTCTGCATTCTGATAAAACCCCACCAATTTTAGTTTGTGATTTGTATCAGGGACAATCCATGATCACCAAAATTAAACATTGTTTTTTTCACTTACCCAGGAACCCCTGAAAATTAAAAGATATCACATGAAAGTTAGAAGAGGAAACAAACTTAAAGATGTTGAAAAGGTGGACGATGCCTGGGAATTGCTGTGCATCTTGATTCAGTGTACCAGAATTATCTTCACTCCCAAATTAACCATTGGTCAAATAACATATTTACAGTTTTTGATTCAGAGGTTTTTAGAAATCTTCAGGGAACTGCTCGCCGGCTGCAGCATTATTCCCAAAATGCACTATATGATACACATGCGTAGAACAATATTGCAGTAAGTAAAATTGCCACATTTATTTTGGTCTGATTTTATTATTAATATGGCCTTATAAAGTCTAAACAAACTTTACTTTGTAACAGGTTAGAGCCACTTGTTCAAAGCTGGTGCATGCGCTTCGAGGCAAAACACCATTATTTCAAGCGCCTGCCTGTTCTTATTGGAAATTTCATTAACTTGTCTTTCTCTCTGGCTAAACGGCATCAAGAGGGGCTATATTACAGGTTACAGTCATCTGAGGGAAACTTGGGTACATTCACTGAACAAGGAAGGGAAGTTCGACCAGGTCGGGTTAGTTTGTGGAGGTCACTTATGGTTTATATTGTAAAACAAAAAAACAATCCAAGGATTAAAATTGCTGCCAACTCTCATTGATAGCCAGCTGGTTTTTGACCTTGCTGGCAATTTTTATTACCATGACATAGTTCAAGATGGAATTATCAGTAACTTTTTTTGATGAATCAATTATTGTAATTAACATTAATATTATCTCACTTCTGATTGTAACATTTATTTCAAGTAAAATATACATTTCTTGTTTTCTAGGAGGAGGTTATTTTTAAACCCTTTTTCAAAAAAACAAATTTGAAGTTTAACCCAAAAAAATAACTGTCAAAAATTTGAAACCACATAAAAACAGCCTACAAATTATGGTAGACTTTCTGAATATTACCTTGAACCCTGCAAATATAAAATCATTCTCAGGGGGTACTTTTAATGCCCGCCTAAACAGTGCAAAACTTGTCCGTTTATTGTTTCACACACTCAAATTACCGGCCCTCCTTACACATTTGTGGTATCTGACCATTTTATTTGTACCAGTACTAATTTGATTTATTGTATTACTTGTTCAGCCTGTCAAAAAATTCACATTGGAGAAACGGGCAGAAAACTAGGTGATCGATTTGTGGATCATTTGAGAGATGTTCAAACAAATGATCTTTCACTGTCTAAACCAGTCGCACGGCATTTTAATCTCCCAGGACATTCTTTTTGCAATATGCAAATTAGCGGCATAACTCTTCACAATGGCTCTAATGAGTCGCGCAAAAGAAAGGAACAAAAACTTATTTTTCATTCACCTGATTATTAGTTTTGACTTATGGCCTTTCATCTATTTTCATTTCTTTACCTAAATAAACTATATATATATATATGGTGAAGATTAATTCAATCAAGCTATATCCCTACAAGCCTGTTTCGTGGTTGCCCACTCATC
>JAOTRI020134941.1:0-11138 GCA_028564885.2 Zoanthus sanctaehelenae
CGTATTTTCAACTCTCTTCTCGGTGTTTGGAAATGTGATGAAACACTGTCTCTCGTGTTTGATATATTACTTCTTAATGTATTAATTTGTAATTAATATTATTAAGTTTAGCACCCTATCTCTTCAATCTCTTGTATTGATTTCAGACAGTAGGTTTACCTGCAAAGCAAGGTTTAATTAGAAATGCCAAGAATACAATCTCTGGTTGCATGAGATTGGTTGGAAAGAGGTAAGTTTTATAATTTATTTAATCTTTTTCAATTGCCAATTTACATAATATGTTTTGCACCAAGTGAAAACAAAGACTATTTAACTGACATTTCAGTCTGAAGTTCTTCATTTGGAGTGACTGCCCTGTATTCTAAATTTCTTTGTAAGGGTCTCCTCAGTGATTCAATTGATGGATGTCCATTAAAGCAGATTTTAAATGCGAGACATAATCTTATGGTTGCGTATACAGCAATATTAAAATGTATAGACTAAATTTTTAATTGAAAGTGAAATGCTGCGAGCTGATGTAAGTGTGTTACTTTGCCATTATATTTATTTACACTTGACTGCCATGATATAAATTAAAGTGATTTGAAATAATTAAGCATTAATTGTTCTTCGATTTGTTTTAGAATTAATCCTTTCAGTACCAGTTGAATTGTTAAATTCTCCCAACTTCTTCCCATACTTTCCATTAAACAAGTTTGAGAGAATTTTGCTTTTAATCTTCTTTAGTTTGCTTTGTTTGGTCAATTCTCAATTTCTCATTGCCAAATGTCTTATTTTGTATTTGTTATGTTAGGAGAAGTTAAGTATTTATAACTGATTGGGACTGAAAGGATTAAAAGTGCTTAATTTGTTTAATGTTCAAAATTTGCAATTTTAATTTTTTAAACAGCTTGTCAGTGATTACCGTATTCATGAGAAAAATATATTTATTGAATATTTAATAAGTTCTTTTAAAAACTCTGGATATGAAACGAGGTTCTATGTAATACAGCTAACAGAGTCATAAAAATGCATTTATTATGTGCTGTGCATACACAAATAACAATGATTCTATTTTCAATTGTAAACAATCATTCTTTCATTGAAAGAATTACTAAATGTGCTAACAAAGTCATCTAATATTATAATTAATATATTGTTACTGTCAATAGTCCTTAAAATGAGTTTTACAGTATGTTAAAATTCTTACCTCAGATGGGAAGATTTGCAGCCTTATGAATGTCACTCAACATGCACGGTAGGTAATTGTTAAGTATAAGTCTAGTTTTTGTTGTTGTTGACAGTAATGTTGTATTTTGATTGTATGTATTTTTATTAGGGTTTTTTTTTCAATTTGTTGTGGCTAGTGCATTATAAGAGGCAACAAGTATGCCTAAAAATCTATCAAAAGCAATTCCTTGAATTATTGTTTCGGTTATTTAACGTTTTAGTCACAGTCAAGACATCTATCAAAACAAGACAAAAAGGCTGTTTGTGCAAATAAGTGCACACAGATGAATCAAATCAAGATTTAAGTGTTAAAATTATTTGATATCATGTGGGGTAACTCATGGGGAGTCAGGTTGGCATAGTAACCCAGGACTAAGTCTGAACATTAATGAGATTTGTCAATGTCAATATGACTCTGAGGGTTTTCATCTGTGTTTACTCTGATATCCCTCCCTCTATAAATTCAACTTTCACTCCAAGACCTGAGCTTTCGAGCAATTTGTAACATTAGTCTCTGCCTAGGAAGTATGGACAAACATATTCCTTTGCAATTGTTGTTAAATAGTATAATTTATTTATCATGTTACCAACTTCAGTAAATTTTTTAATCTGACAATAATATATTTAAAATAAATACTGCTAATCAAATTTAAAACTTTCTGGCACAGGTTCTTCAAAAGGATGGTTATCCTTATTATGAGGTTGAGATAGATAACAAAAAGAAACATGTTTCACCAAAGAAAGCAACAACAGTATTATTTAAAAAAATGTATGGTGAGTGCGCATTATCCAAAGTGGGTATTACTAAACTAACTACTCTCTTAAATTATGTATTATCAATAATATTTTGGTACAACATGGATTGTTTGATTTTGAATCTCATTCTGCAGGGAAAGGCAAAGACTTTCTACCATTTAAATCTATAAGAAATACTAAGCTTCAATCCATTCGACCTAAAAAAGCAGTTTAAACAATTATTTAGCTAACTAGCTATAATACAACTGTAAATTTGATAAAATTTACAAATTTAAATTTAAAACAAATTTAATTTGTTTAGCACTTCATTGGAACAAGGTGTATTTAGTGCATGCATTAAAGGAAAGTTTTTAAAGATTTATTAGGAAGGTGGCATAAAACATAACGTTAATAATTTTATGTTCTTTCAAAGAAGTATTTTTTAATTTTCACAGCTGGTGCTAATTAGATAGAATATTAATTATGACATAATACCAAATAAATGTTGAAACTTTCAGTAAGGTATAGATCTTTAAAAGGACTTTTTTCATCATTAGAGACAGCACAGTCATCAACACAGGGTGGTGTGAGATATGTTGTTTTGGCAGTTCCAGCTGATTTTAATGATAACCAGCGAACAGTTGTCAGGTAACTGTACTTCAAAATGGTGGCCATAATGCATTGACGTATAGATGCGTTTTTTTTGCCTTTTGGTAAATTCCTAGTTGATAATGCTCCAGTCTATTATGTGAGAGACACTGGTTCAATTCTTAGTCAGACTAACTCTCAGGGTTTTCAAATGATTGAAGAGAAGATGCTGCCTTTGCTCTAACATCTGCTAATGATTAGACTTCTCACATAAGGAAGTTAAACCATAAGCCTTTGGAGGCAGCGTTATTTAAATCTGTGTGTGAGGCTGTCATATCAAATGTCTCCATCAACTTTAGAGTTGTGCAGCAAAGGTGGGGTCCTTAATTAGTAGGACTTTTGTCAACTTAATAAAGTTGACACCTAAATAAAGTCGTTATTATTACTTTTACTATAACAGTGCTCCAAGTTTACAGGGCAACCGATTTGTAGTAAAATTAAAAGGCTGGTTATCTGGGGAAAAAACAACGGACAACCCAGCCAAAATTTAAATAGAAAATAAACTAGTAGTAATCGGAGATTAGGGAAGTTTCAAAGGGGAAATATTGTTTTTTGGTTATTGGGATAGATGAATACATGACTATGGTATGTTGTCAGATAAAGGGTTATGGCGTATTGTGAAACCTGTACTTACTCTGTGTATGAAAAGGTTTTAAAGGCTATAGCTATATCGTATGGGTTTTTTTCAAGCACTGCTATAATTATTATTATTATTATCATTATTTTTATTTTATTATTAATAGATACATACATTATTGTGCACACATCAATATATTTGTCATATTCATTTTGTCAGTTTTTATTTTATTTGCTTGTTATACAGTATTCATTTCAAAATTTAAAAACGTTCACTGACCATTTTCAAGTAAAAATGTTCAAAAGCTGTTAGGCTGCAGCCTTCAATAGATAAAAATGGAAAAAATGACAACTACTACAAAATTGAGTGAGACTATAAAAAGAATATAATACAACATGGGTTAAAAAAATATTTAGATAAGTAAAATAAACTAAAATTCATTTCATTTGCAATGTTATGTTACTTTATAGTAATTTGATAAATATGTCAATTATACGATAGCACCTTCATTAGATGTAACAGTCCAAAGTAGGAAAAGGCAATCATTATAATGATCATTAAGTGTTGTGGGGCATTTGATTTTCAAACTGTGTTCCATTGTTAAATACCAGCTGCTTTGGAATCACTGTGATTTTTTAATGTTAAATTTCTTTAGTAATGACAATTGTGTAATTTGCCAATGCTAAGTTTCTTTGTCTGAAATGTAAAAAAGGACACTAACTGTCTCCTAAAAAAGAAAAAGATTTACATTATAGAGTATTGTTTCATTAAAATACCTCTGGATCAGTGCCCATCCCTAGACTAGTTATATTCTTTGAAACCACACATTATAGTATAATTTATTTTCGACACTGTTCACTATCCCCTTTAGTTGATAGTACATGATCAAACTGCTATTCTTATTATTTTCTGTGAATTTGGTTTCAGAGAAGCTGCTGAAGAAAGTGGATTTCATGTTCTACGACTAATAAATGAACCAATAGCAGCACTTCTAGCTTATGGTATGTTTGGATTAAAGGCACAAAAGCAAATTAAACCAAAAAGTAGCTGATCGTCCATATTATATAGTGTACTTGTATTTTATATCAGTAATGAACACAAGCAACGCCTTTAACCCTTTCAATCCCAAGTTTATTCTTAAATTCTCCCAACTTGTCCCTATACACTCTATTGAACAAGTTTGAGAGAATTTTACTGTTAATCTTCTGTACTTTGCTTTGCTTGATCAACTCTCAGTTTCTCATTGCCAAATGCTTTATTTTGTATGTGTTATGCTATGAGAAGTTGGGTGTTGATAACCGATTGGGACTTAAAGAGTTAAAAGAATAAAACGACATTTGTTCACGAATTAATAAAAAATATTGCACAATATTATTTATTCGACTCATGTTGTAATTCACTTTAAAGCACGCTATGATAATGCCGCCAATGACACTTTCGCATTTCCTAAAGGTAAAAAAATTGCGTTTTTTGTGCTCAGATCGCAGAAAGAGTTTATTGGTATATTATTTTTTAAAGGGTTCCTGCCTATTTCGTTTACGTTTTACTAGCCTTCTCCAACACTTTTAGAAGCGTGGGCAACATTTTGTGTCAGTTTCGAACTGGATACTCAATTGATCTTAACTTTTTCGACTTTATCATGGCGCCAGACACGACACGAGTAAGAAAGTGTATTTGTGCTCAGTTCTATCTGAAAATAAACGTGTTATTTTGACCTAAGTTAAGTTTATTGAGGGAATAACATTTAATAGACCATTTTATACATATTTCTGTTTTTTCAGATACTATATAGATCAACTTTAAACGATGTGATCTCAGTCAATACTGTGTAAAAATACTCATGGTATATATCAAAATTAAAGTTTAACATTACCAAATAAAATTATAACTGTTTAAGTGTAAGAGCTCTTGTACGTTTCTATTTATAAAGAATCGAAAAAAAGTATTTTTTTTGGACACCTGGTATATTTTTTGTTTTCTTTCCGTTGCACTAAACATTACAGTTTTCGCATCGCAGTTGCTTAAAACACAAATAAAAAAAAACAATAAAACTTGAAGTGTCCATTCTATTTGCCGGCATACTGAGACTTCACTTTCCCAAGCTTTGTATGGGGGTAGAGATGTAGTGGGTTTCGGATAAGTATTATGCTTGGAAATGGTGTGTTTTTGTTACGAGCACTGGGTCATAATGGTGAGTGCAGCCACGTCTGAACAACGCAGCCCTTACGGCTAATGACAACAACAACAATACAATAATAAAAATACTTTATTTAAAGTCAATTTGCAAGAAAAGTGGTTGCCCATTCTTCCAAGCTAGAGGCTGATGTTTAATCACTCGACGGCTCAGATCTTGCCGTGATTGAGATCGGAAAATCTCAGTCCACATGCCGAGCCCAGCAATCGATACCGGGTCGTATAGATGAAAGGCACGAATGATGACCACTACGTCAACCTGACTTCCTCAATGGGCAAACATGATGCTTTAAGATCCCAGCTCGTCCCGGCCTTGCCGAGGTTTGATGGAAGAGGTCAAAACTTTGGACCTTCCTAGCACCCCGCCCCTATCAGCCCTACAATATATATGGTGGTGGTATAGCACCCTCTGCCCCATTAGGAGCTTTGAACCGTCTAGGGACCCGACGTTTGGACATTGAGATAACAGGTTGTGTGGAGCACCTATTACCCCGAGAGGTTGCTGCTGGTGGCGACCCAATCCTCCTAAAAGTCGAGTCCCTAAGAAGGGCCACTTGCAAAGTTTTGATCTCTTCTCTAAATTAACTCAGCTTTGCATCCTTCCAGAGTAGGTGATTGAGTACCAGCGTCGTATTGGAGCTAACCTGTGATGGATTAGTGTCCCGTTCATGGATAGTTTCATACACTTAAAACTTCAAAAACGTAACCTGAGATAATCAGTTTTACTTTTATCTTAAGCTCAGAGGTGCGCGCCTCTTTTTAAAGAAAAATCTAAGCGAACAAGTTAATTTAAAACTATGAAATAATGTACTCAGAATGTTCCCCTGATTTAAAAAAAAAAAAAATTTATGATCGACCTGAACAGAGTGAAAACATTTTAAAATATTTTGCTGAAAGTATCTATTTCTTGTCTGCGTTATAGGTTTAGTAAAATAATAGGGTAATTCGTTTTTCCCTGAAAATATTGTTTATTTTCAACAGCTGCCACATGACGTCAAAGAACCCAAGCCGATCATCACATCTTTTCTTCCAAAACCAAATGTGACTTGCATTGTGTCAGGAAAAAACACAACAACCCACCTGGATCCTGGGACAGTTTACTGCAGGAATCGTACAGGAAGACTGGGAACTAATCTCGTGACATTGGTCCTTGGGATTTGGTTTATTGTTGCAGCTATATCTGGTCTTCAAATGCGCTAGCTATAATGTAAACTCAATAACTACATACAATTATTGGTTTCTACTTCAAAAAAGCGCGAACATCAACGAGCGTTTGTAATCAACCAAAGCTGAGCTAAATAGATATATATCAGAGTAAGATGTAAACTGCGAATACTTTTAAGTAAAGAGATAAAACTCTATATACAATGCAAAATCAATTTTTATAAAAGGTTAAATATGGGTTGAGAAAATTATGGGAAATATTTTCACGCTTGAATTTAAATGGTTACTTCAATACTTGCATTGTATCTGGCATGTAGGCTACACTCTTTTTTTAAGAACCTTTATTTTTATAAGAAATAAGGCTGAAAATCGCCAAAAAATTAAGAACTTGTTAATGAGGCATTACGGTTAAACTGCACTTTTTAACTGCTTTTGAAGAATAACATAAACTAAATAATAAAAATAATAAAAAGTATTTTGTACTGTTATTGATTCCGATTGACATCACTGCTATCAGTCACTTCCATTCAATTTTAAATCACTTATATTATAACTTTATGCTATTGCCCGGGGCCTCTTAAAATAATATTGTAAGATTATCTTCGCCAAAAAAGCCTTGATTTGATTTGCTTAGATGAGATAAGGGAATAACAAGTAATATTTGTAATCAGCAAGTTAAATTAAAGGTATTAAATATGTATTGATGATTGAGAACATGCTGCATGCAACTATACTGATCTGTTCGTTGATATCTTAATCCGTAAAAGCCTTATTTCGGCAATGTTCACAGTATACCGCACAGCTGGGCTCAGTTGTTCAAAAGCGGGTTAAATTTAACCTTGGGTTAAGCAAAAATTCAAGCAGAAATTTTTTCGTTAAGAAAAGGTAAACTGTTATTTATGAACATTGTTTGGAATTTTTTAAGAAAATTCTTTTTAATCCCAAAATTACAGCTAAAATATCTCCTTGTAAGATTGGAAACAACATCGTGAGTTAAACATATAACCCTGGGTTAGTGCTTATTGGCTTTTGAACAACTGGACACTGACACCTTCTGATTTAAGAAAATATTTCATTGGGGAAGGACCATTTGATATTTGAAGAGGGAAGGAGGGGAAGGACAAATCCCCCCAAAAAATTTGAGCAAGCCATATTGAAAAATACATATATATATTGCAAGAAAACATCGCCGCGAGAAAAACATCAAGCAAGCTTGCACCCTAAAATTAAATTACCATTGTTTCGGTTTCGAATTCAAATTATTTATTTATTTTGTTCTTCATTCTCTTTGATTTTAAAAACATTTTCAGTTTCAATCTGCATCGACTTTGACTTTGATCTAACTTTTTATTTTGGTTTAATATTGCTTTGTGTTTGTACTTTTTTTTAATTTTGTTTCCTATATAGATAGGAGTAAAATACTCGGAGAAACCTAAGTGGCAGTGCTCAGGCACCTGGAAGCTGAGAAGTGTTTCAAATAGTTACATATTGCGTATACAATAGTCATAAACCATTTTGTGGAGCTCTGCTATGGAGCAAAGGACAATAAAAAGGAAGTATGCTTTCTTTCTTTGAAGGAGAGTCTGCTTCCATTTTGTCTTTTTTTTCAGGTTTTGTTTGTTGAGGATTTAATGAACAAAGAACTAGTTCCAACTACTAATGAATATGAGGTAAATGACAAAAAGTCTCTGACTGCAATCGCATCCTCAACCCCCTTATTATCAGTCAGATACTCAAGCAACTGAACTCTGCCGAATCTCCACTGACCTCAAGCTCATAATGCCTCTGTAAAGAACTTCCAGAATTGGGCTCCAGAATTGGGCTCCGCATGTGGGCTGAGATTTATCGATCTCAATCTGACTCCGAGGGTTTTCCTCCGGGTACTACGATTTTCCTCCCTCAGTAAAATCGACTCCCTGCTAATTCCATCTGGCCATGGTGCTGTGCTCCAAGATTGTATATGGGCCGTAGAGCGGCTAGAGTTTGTGCATGCGTTTGTAATCTGTGTTTGTTTGTAATGATTGCGCCTTTAAAATGTTTTCGGTTCGACCTCGTTAAGCCGTGCCCTCGTAATTCAGTTCTAACTGTAAGAAGGGCGTCAAGCAAGGCTGTTTGTTTGTTTGACAAATAGAAAACAATTCATGAAGTCAAAAAAATTATAGAGACACTACGCATCTGTGAATGTGAATATTCGAGTTCTGTATACGTAGCTACCATTAAGACACAAATTTGAAATTGTGTCACGTGTTATTTTGTTTTCTTGAATACAGAGAATATCTGAGAAATCAATTAAAAAATCAAACCTATTTAAACTAAAAACAGTAAACGTACAACCTATGAAATGGTATCAAATAAAGATAAAGTCATTTTTGTATTAGCTTGAGCTTGAATTAATTCCGTGTTGTGAATCTGAGTGTCGAGGTCGAGACATAAGCTATAATCTTGCTATTTTCTGCATGTCACTTGTGACGTTTGAAACTACACAATCACGTCACAAAAACGAAGAACTTGATACTTTGAATTCATAATAAGCTTGTTAATTATCAACGTAAAACCTGCAATTTTGGCAGTAATTTCTCGAAGTCTTTCTATATTTATCTCTTTGAAAAAGTAAAAACATTTTTCGGTTCACGGGCTCTTTAAAAACAGGTAGTATGATCAACATTGGAACTAATCTCTAAGCGTCAACTATTTTAAGTGCTCCATTCCCGAGTCACATGCAAGACCATGCAAAACTTTGTTATACTGTTTAGCCAATCATATAGCTTAAAAGAAGAAAAAAAAGATAAATTCTAAATAGAAGATTTTTTCAAATACCGTAAATAAATTCATGCAAGTGCATATTGAAGTTTACAAATAATTAATTTCGCATATAAAGTAGAGCTTTAATTAATGATTACTTTAAAAAAAAACCATATCAAGTAGGCATTCAAAGATAATGTTTTATTTTTTAACCTCTTCATGCCTTCATGAATATTGAACGCAAAAATCTTGTTGCAATACAAGTTTATATTACAAAAATTAACTGAATCAACAAAATTAAGCGAGAAAACGACATTTATAGTATCATCCCGCCATAGCTAGAGGACAATAGATATCTGAACAGACATAAATAGAATGTTGCTAAAAAAATAGCAAAACAGTAAGTTACTGTTTATCTGCAGGATGCCTAAATTGTGTATGTACGTGCAATTCTGCAATTGGTTTCATATAGTAATTGTATTAAACTCATACGTTTAATACTAGGATATTGTTCGAGCCTTCAGTTTTGTTGGTGAAGCATACTTGTCGAAGAGCTTTCATTCCGATTTTAAGTAGTTCATTACAAAAATTAACTGAATCAACAAAATTAAGCAAGAAAACAATATTTGTAGTATCATCTCGCCATAGCTAGAGGACAATAGATATTATGTAGATAGATATTTATTATGTTTAAATAATAATGTCTTTGGTGGTTTTTTTGCTTGTCCCATTTTATGCTATGATACCGCATGTAAATGAGGCGGAATGTTGGTGTTATACATTGCCAGAGGAGAATAGTTTCAAGTTTTTAAAGTTTCATCACATTTATTACGCACTATTAACAGAGCAGAAAGTGATACCTAACATGATATTTGCCTTAAAGTGCAGTAACTAATTTATATCTATATCTTTAGACAGTTTCTTTTATCAATTTAATAGTGGTGGAAAAGAACAAAGTTAAAATGTTTTTTAGATATAGTAAAAGTTTTTAAGGATAAAACAATAATACAATATTGGGGTTTGAGAGTCGAAAGTAGCGTGCCATACTTTCTAATGACGTTTGTTACCTTTGTATTTGATTGCATGATAAGCTGGAGGGTCTTTCTTTAAAATCAATTAGGCGTAAGAGTTTTGATTTCCGTTCATATATTAACGAATCACATATTTGGAAAACAATTGGCACTAGAACAGAATGTATAGATTAGGATTGTTTGTTTAGTCTGCTTCATTATGCACATGCAGCCATGCAATCGTATGTATTTAGCAGTGGTATTTGGATTTTAAGCTCGTTTTTACTAATTTCACCATCAACAGCTAATCTTACTAAAAAATACCAGCACTTTGCTACTTTGGACGAACTTGGAAGTTACAAACTATACTGGAGTGTGGATAGAACACATGATTATATATCTTTCGCTGTTGAGGTGCGTACAACCGGCTGGGTCGGGTTTGGTATCTCTTCTGGAAATGGGAAGATGAAAGGATCGGATCTTGTGGTTGGTTGGGTAAAGGACTGCAAGGCTTACCTCACGGTAGGTAAATGATTTCGCTATAAAAAGACTGTCCATCTTTCAAAAGGTTTTTAATTGGGATAGAATGTAAAAAAACTACAGAAGATTAACATCTGCAGGAAAGTTTTAAATCTAGACGACGCTTTATAATGCTATTTCTATGAATAGTTATCGCAACTTGTACGTATTGATGCCAATTACGCACTGCAATTAATGGTCTAGACCTAGATGTATATATATTCATTTATTTGTACCATAATTTGCATGTTATTTACAGTGATGAAAGGTAAAAAAATTTAAATGAAAAAGGTACAGGCTCCCTGAAATAACTAAAAAGCTAAAAGTGTCAAGGAGCCAAT
>JAOTRI020134952.1:0-11136 GCA_028564885.2 Zoanthus sanctaehelenae
AAACACAACTTAATAACACTGAATGTGGGTGTGTCTGTGTCTATGTAAATACTGAATGTGGGTGAGTCTTCATGCCTATGTACATATGTACATTAACTGTGTATATACTACCCCATACACTACATACACAACACAAGAACACTGAATTTGGTTGTGTGTCTGCCTATGTACATATGTACTTTAACTGTATGTTTACTATCCCATACACTATATACATGTAATAAGGGTGTACATGAACTGTATATTGCTGTCCATATACACCATAAACACATTAGTATAGTTAAACTCATACCCCTATACACATCGAACACTACGAACAAGCGAACAGAGTGTACATGGACCTTATATTGCTGTCCATATAAACCACAGCCACATTCATATAGTCAAAGTCATACCCTTATACACACCAAACATTTAAATTTAAGAGTCATTTTCGCCAATACTTATAAAATGGTAAAACTAAGCTATATATATTTTATCAATGTTGAAATTTTTAAAAAGCAAACGTTTTCGATCAAGTGATCATCATCGATTAAATGTATATACCTTAGTTTTACCATTTAAACTTAACTAAATATAGATGAACATTAACAAGTTATTTAATTTGATCTAAACTCCGGGTGGCAGACATCTCTAGAAGAATCCATTGGCTTATACTCTTGAGGTGCCTTTTGCTTACAAGTATAGCAATGTTGAGAAAAAAAGAGGTTGCTTTAAAAAGAAAAGAACAGGACGAGTACATTGTACATGGAGCTACACTTATTAATTTGAATTATACTTTGGTTTGATTGCAGACTGAAGGCAAATGATAATTTTGTAAGGATAATATTGTTATTTTTATATTGTAACAATCTTAAATTTTAACTAATTTTTTTTATGAGGCTGTCAATAAGATACATTTTGTATTACTTTATATTTGAAGCTAGATATGGAAGTTGGTGTCTTAATCTTGTCAGGCAGCAAATGCCATAGTTTGGACCTTGACTGACAAATGTGAATTGTTTTACGTTTTTCTCTGTAATGGACTGGCCCGTGTAACAGGTGGACTGTCCTGTGGAAGAAATATGGATCTGAGATTTTTTTTATAAATAAGTTGATGAAATGATATCAGTGCTCGAAATTAAAAAAAAAAATCTAGGTTGTCCATATTTCAAAAGTCGGGCAACCAAAGCCGTTAACTTGGTTGAATGAAGAATCCGTGGTTGCCCAATAGAAAAACCCACACATTTAAGTGTACTGCTACGGTGCATTTAATTTCATGTTAATTTGCCTTCACTTTACTCTTTGTTTATTTAACAAGTAGATAATGAGCTCGAGATTTCTATGGGGTGATAGTGGATGAGGCCAAAGGCCGAATCAACTGTCACCTCATAGCAATCGAGAGCGAATAATCAAATGGTTTTAGTAAATACATACCAAACGAGTCATGTGTCGGTGAAGACATTCAAAATCTTCCTGTGAAACTTCGCAAAAGCGCGTAGATGTTCTTCACCCACGGCACTCTAATGGCTGATAGTATACGAGTAGCTCAGCCAATCAGATTACGGCATTTGCATTAGTATACTAGTAGATTTTTACTAAATGAGCTTAGGTTCTTTATACTTTTTCTTCACAAAGGTATCCTTGAATATCGGAATCTCAAGAAAACACGATCAAATATGGACAAAGCAATTTAACTCCTTATTCATAATACTGAATGAAAACAACGAAGTTGTTGCTTGGCAGCTCACGAAAAAAGAACAGTTTGATGTGGTGAGAGACCTTCTGGAAAGTCTTAAAATACGTCTTCGTTCGTTGGGTGCTAGTGTCCAATACTTTGTTATTGACAACTGTTGTAAATGGAAAGATAAACTTAAGAGTGTATTTGGAAATGACTTATCTATAAAACTGGACCTCTTTCATGCTGTGC
The DNA here is from genome assembly GCA_028564885.2 of Zoanthus sanctaehelenae. Taxonomy (NCBI): domain Eukaryota; kingdom Metazoa; phylum Cnidaria; class Anthozoa; order Zoantharia; family Zoanthidae; genus Zoanthus; species Zoanthus sanctaehelenae. The sequence continues at coordinate 1,910 of JAOTRI020134952.1, forward strand.
AAAGGATTACTACCTCAATGAACAAACGCCACACTCTATACAATAGCTGCGTGTCCGAACTCAAGATGGTTTTTAGGCAACATGATGACCATGGCCCTACGCGTACTCGAAATACACCAGAAAGCGAAGCGCTGTTATCGCACATTGAAAACTTTGCTTCAAAGTGGAAGCACATTTGCGAAAAAGATAGAAGTGACGAGAATTTGTTTCGTGAAGAATTCGAGAATCGTTTAAAAAATCTTAAAGACCACATAAAAAATGGATGCCTCTCAGAGATTCCTCCAGGATACAGCACCAGTATCAATGAAAGCTTGCATGAAAAGTTAAATAGCTTGTTTGCAGGTGCAAAAATGGGACCTGAACTTGCAGTTGCACTATTGACCATATTTTTTTATTCCTGGAATTCAAAAAGGAGGAACAGAGTCCATAATATACCTTTTGTAGTTCCTCTCTCAAAAAAACTTTGTGCTGAAGCAAAATCAAGAGCTGTGGAAAAAGTGCAAGCAAATTATTGTGTAAACAAAAACAAATTATCAACAGAAACGTTTGGCGTTGGTGTTCGCAAATCTGTTGCAGAAAATGATGCAGGAGCTCAAGAACTTGTGATTGACGAAGGCCTGTATGAAATCATTGACAAAGTCCATAAAAAACTAAATTTTTTAAAGAGTATACCTAACTCAATAAAGAACAGAGGTTCGTTCCTATACGATATTTTACTGATCCCATCGCTAAGGTTTGACATTATGAAAGCTGCTTTGAACTATGGATCCATTGAACAAACTAAAGTGAACAATGAATTATCGCTGTTAGTCCAACAACACGGAATGAGGATTGTCGAAATGGAGCGTGACGGTAACTGTCTTTTTAATTCTGTTGCATTTGGAATAACACAAATATTATCCACCCCAAATATTGATAATGAAGAGCCTTTATTTGCGTCACACATAAAATCTAAGTTAGGGCTGAGCAGTTTTCAAAATATAGACGACATTGCAATGAAATTGAGGCAACTGATGGTGGAGGAATGGAAAAAAAACTTTGAAGTGTATGCAGAAAAGCTTCCTGAAAATGTACGCAATAGATTTGACAAGGAAATGGATAAATACTGTCTACCGAATGAATTCTCGGGGGAAATAGGAGATTTGATGGCATTTGGTTTGGCAAATGTTCTTAAAACACCATTAGTGTTGTTTTCGTCAATTGCTAACTTTCCACTCCTGACTATTCACCCACTGGATGGCCTGACTGATTCAAATGTCATAATTTACTTGGCATTTGACAATTCCAACAGTGGCCATTATGACGCTGTTATTGAGAAAAATACAACCGCTAAACAGCCTCCTTACTGTCAGTCAAAACCATGTTCGTGTGGGAAAAACTCTAAGGAAGATGGTAGGACCTATTGTGACCCCAAATCAAAATACGGGTCACGATGCCCTTGCCTGAAGTTAATGAAAGGCTGTAAAGACTGCAAGTGCAAAAAATGTGCAAATCCGTTTGGGCAAAAACTTCAAACCGTGCAACAAAAGTTTAACAGAAAAAGAAAACAAACAGACATGGGTGGAATGAGGTTGAGTGGAAATGAGTTTCTAAACAGAGAGGGAGAAGAAGTTTCAGCAGGACAATGGACGGACTTGGAAACTTTAATTCTAGTAGAAATAACTAACAGTTATGGCAAAGAGGATTTGGATACTATTTCATACAACTTTAACTTAGCTATCAAAGCTGCGGCTATAAAGGGATCAACTTCAGGTAGTTTTAAAAGTAACCAACAAATTAAATCGAAACTAGATCATTTTAAGAGGAGGAAAAAGTTGAATCTCTTGTTCCTAGAACAGCAGATATGCTCATACCTTGGTGCTGGACCAAATAGCAATCAGTAGAAGATATCGCATGGTCTCTTTACAAAGAACAGCTCGGTTAATGATCAGGGGGTGCGAGCGAGCAACAAAAACATCAGCTTACAATAAGGAATCTGGGACATGCTTGCCGGAAAACATTTTAAAGTTAGTAAAAAAACTGAATCGTTTTCATTTAAATCGCGACATTTTGATGTTTTGACAATTTGTTTCTTGTGACCTATCGCACCCCCTTTCCTTACCGACCCGAGTGAGGTTTTAAAAACTATGTTCTCAAATTAAGATGAACGTGGAACCAGTTATACAGGAGTATTTGTTAATTCCGAATATTTTGTGCAAGAGTTTTTTTATAATAGACTCAGACTCGTTGATTTTATGTTTTTAAGCTGACTTTTGGTATATCCAATCATCAATAATTTATTCATTTGTTGATTTTATTTGTATCTCACAAGCTGCTCCCATACAAACTGCAGAAGAATGTTTATAGAATTGTAATTACAATAATTATTATATACAAAGGACACAAAAAAATTAAGAATAAGGTTCTTTCAAACGTTAATATTTTTTCCAAAAACACCGTACCTATGCATGCAGCCGAAATGTCATGTAACAATTTTTGTAAAACTTTTGTTAATAAATAATTGAACAAATGCTGGGTTTTATTCAACTTTCCTATACAGTGTCAGTACTTGCCTATATACAAAAGTGTGCTCTTGTATACTGTGTATACCGTGTATACCGTGTATATTTGTATATGAGGGGTGACTGAGAGGTAGGGCCTGTATACCGTGTCTCTATACAGTTTATACTTGTCTATATACCAAAGTGTATCAATCAATCAATCAATCAATAAACTTTATTTACCCTCGAATTTACAGTGTAGCACTGAAGTGCTAATATCTTCGAGCCAACTACATTAATAAATAATTATAATAAAAAATTAATTCTATATAGGATAAAAGGAAAACTAATTATCTAGACAACTAAGGTGATTATCACAACCATCCCCATTATCACTATCACCACCACCCTCATTATCACAACCATCACCATCATCACCATCACCCTCACTATCACTACCATCCCCATTATCACTATCACCACCACCCTCATTATCACTACCATCACCATTATCACTATTACCACCACCCTAATTATCACAACCATCCCCATCATTACCATCATCACCTCCATCATTATCACAACCATCCCCATTATCTCTATCACCACCACCCTCATTATCACTACCATCTTCATCATTACCGTCCACACCACTATTATTATCACAACCATCCCAATTATCACCATCATCACCATCCCCACCACCATTATTATCATTACCATCCCCATTATTACCATCCCCACCACTATCATTATCACAACCATCCCCATCATCATCCCCACCACAATCATCGCAACCATCCCCACCACCATCATTATCACAACCATCCCCACCACCCTCATTATTACTACCATCCTCATTATTACCATCTCCACTATTATCATCACAACCATCCCCATCATTATCACCATCATCACCATCCCCACCACCATCATTATCACAACCATAAAGTTATAGATCAGATGAAGAATCACAAAGTAAAAATTGTAATAATCGATCTCAATACCAAATGGTAGAGAGTATAATAATGTATAATAATCCATTATATAATTTGGGCACAGTGAGAGGAGATGATGTTGACGTTGATGTTGATGATGTTGTTGATGATGTTGATGATGAAGTTGATGATGCTGATGATGATGATGTTGATGATGATGTTGATGATGATGTTGATGATGATGTTGATGATGTTGATGATGTTGATGATGATGTTGATGATGTTGATGATGTTGATGATGTTGATGATGATGATGATGATGTTGATGATGATGTTGATGATGATGTTGATGATGTTGACGATGTTGTTGATGTTGATGATGTTGATGATGATGTTGATTGAACAAAGGTGACCTAAAAAAGGAGACTGAGGGTCTGATTACTGCTGCGCAAGATCAAGCATTTAGAACAAACGCGATCAAGGCAAGGATCGAAAAGCAAATCCTGTCCCCACTTTGTAGAATGTGCAGAGCCAAAGATTAGACAACACATCACCTTGTTTGTGAGAGCAGTAAATTGGCACAGATTAAATATAAACAACGCCACGATAACGTGGCTAGAATTGTCCACTGGAACCTTGCCACACTCCACAGACTTGGTGTTACTGACAGGTGGTATGATCATAAACCGGAAGGAGTCATGGAAAGTCACGAAATTAAACTCCTGAGACTTCAACATTCAGACGGACAAGGTAATTCAAGCGCGAAGGCCAGATCTGGTAGTTGTAAATAAGGGAAACTACCAGTGCTTTATCATAGATATAGCTGTGCCTAATGATTCTGGAATTTTCGAAAAAGAGAAGGAGAAGATTGAGAAATATCAAGATCTGAGATAGGAGATAGTGGATACATGGATGGCGTGAAATATACTGAAATGGCGTTCCATGGACGTGATAGATGGCGTTCCCTCACGAAGTGTGCTCTCATACAAGGGCAAAAGGAATGAAAACTAAAACTATTGCCTAGTTGTAAATACATTTGGTTACACATACGGACAGAATTTGGAACGAAACATAGATTTTCAATAACTGCAAGTAAATAATCAACTTACAAAGATTTACTGACGTTTTGCTTAAAGCTTGAAGCCATTCCCTCTAGGCACCCATGACATCACCACGATTACAATAGTTGCTCCGTATCCACGAACCCGACATCTGCATTAAGTTGTGGTCAGCCTCCGTGACATCACAAACGCCTGGTACATGATCTCGCTGTATTGTTTACAATGAAAAAGATAGTTTAACAAGAAAAACTACACATTTTATTAGTTACAGATGACAGAGCCAAACGATAATGACGGGAGAAATTTGCATGGCTGGCTGTTTTCAAGTAGTGAGAATTTACAATTTTATGAAAGAAATACAACCATTACATAGATACAAGTGTATCAGTGAAAAATACGCCAGTTGATTTCATATAAATCTGCATTCGGGAGACCAGTAACATATTAGTGAAAATATTGCTGACGTCATTCCTTTGGTTTTTTACCCCACTTTTTTGTCTACTTTTTCAATTATTTTTCTCTTCGACAAACTTATGCCTATATAATAAAAAAAAATTACGTGCTGACTTGAACATATGAAATGTTTCTTTTTGCGGGAAAAAGATTTACTTCTTCGCTCGTGAAATATGTTTTCCACTTAAAAGTAAACTTCGTATGTTCGTGGCACTATGTAAAATAGTGAGGTATACATTGTTAAGTTATGTATATAAACATCAGATTCATCAAAAAAATTTTCCGGAAATTTTAAAGACCCATAGTTTACAACAAAATTGACCCCCTATCAGCTCGGTCAAAAAGTCACGTGACCGACGTTTTTACGTAATAAGGTGTGCAAGTGGATAGATTAGTTGTAAAAGATGGCGGAGAATATGCGTAGTATTAACAAGTGTTGAGGGAAATATTCTGTTGCTGGCGCCCCAAGAAATACTAGTTGTACAAACACCAGTTTTAATGAAGGTATTTTTATGCACGATCAACATTTGAAAACCTTATGACGTCAAAACTTGTACCTAGTCCATTGGTCAATTTTGTAGCGAGAACAGCTCATTTTATATAAGCTCGTAAAAGAGAGGCTTTTTGAAAATTTTCGGAAAAAAATTAGTGAATCTGGTGTCTATGCACATTGAACCACTGATTTATAAAAAAATAGATTTCATTTCATATGCACTTTAACACAATGGGCCTCGGTAAATATTAATGTTTCTTACACTAAAAAGTGTGTAGACGATAACTTTAACTAGTCTCTTAGTTTAACTCGATGTTTAAATAGAACCTGGCATGAGTCAGATGGTTCTACAGAACTTGATGTGTTTCTAAAGCTGATGAAGACGTTTTCACAATATTGTAGCAGTTTTTCAGAAGGGCAGGGGAACTATCAACTGCTGCCTAGTTGGCCTATAATTTCAGAAGGGCAGGGGAACTATCAACTGCTGCCTAGTTGGCCTATAATTTCAGAAGGGCAGGGGAACTTTCAACTGCTGCCTAGTTGGCCTATAATTGTAATTAAGGTGCCAGTCTGCTGTGCAGGAGGCTCCGGTTCAACTCCCGGATGGGTTAGCACTCAGGGTCTTTCAGTAATTGAGAAAGTGTCGTCTTTGTTCTAACATCTGGAAATGCTTAAACCTTTGCGATTTCACGGGTAGGACGTTAGGCCGTATGTATAGGTCGTGTATCTCGATACTTTATCGAGCGACTTATAAGGAAACACATGCACTTTTCCAAAAGGGCAGAGAGCATTTATTACTGTGTAATAATCTGCCTGTCTTCTTTACTAAGGCCAAACAGGAGGGTGTTTTATAATTAAATATATAGGTAGAAAGCTGTTGCGGACTACCAAAAACCTTTAACTTCTGATAACTCCTTCGTTTCGAAGGTACATAAAGCAATACAAATTAGCATTTTATAACAATTACCATTTTACTATTATTAGTAATAGGATTTAGCTATCACTAAGTGCCAACGCGCAAGACAAAACCATGAGGACGACAGAACTGAGCTATGCAAGCACTAACAGCAGATGCTCTCATTTTACAATTTGGAAACAAATATAACCTAAAATATCTCAGAAAGTTCCGCATTTCGTGTAAAAAGCAAAGAAACACAGAAGCTTTTATCGTAACATTCTATTGAGCATATTGAAACCTTTCTCTTTGACGGCAATCTCATCTTAGAAATAAAATGTTAGTGATAATCAAAACGAATTAAATTAGCTGCAAGGTTTTATAACCATGCCACCCTGACGTCACAAGATGTACGCACTGTGATAGTCCATTTGAAGACAAAAGACTTATTTGGCATTACATCTTTACTTTTTACATACATCTACAGTATCTGGATCACACGAGATTATTTCCACCTGCATAGCTCTTTTGCACAGCTTTATAATGCTGCCGTCTGGCCAGCTTCGTGTCTTCGCTCAGCTGTCTCGTTGGCAAATATTATTACTATTTCTATTATCATTATTGTTATCATAATTATTATCATTACTCTTATAACTATTATTATTATTATCATTATTATTACTATTATTATCATTATTATTTCTATTATCATTATTACTTCTATTATCATTATCATTATTATTAATACAATTATCATCATCATCATCAACATCATCATCATCATCATTATCATTATTTCTATTATCATTATCATTATCGTCATCTACTTTTTTCAGGTTTCCAGGCCCTGGAAGAAAATTTTAAACTTCCAGGAATTTCAGGAGTAATGAACACCATGAATTACATGATTTTCCTGTACTACTACGTTTAACATGGTAAGGGAATCTTTCATGACACTTAAATAGAAGTCATTGATTGTGTACAACAAACCTCGCACAAATAGGAGCGTACTTTTCTCGTGTTATGTTGCGACCGATTTGATATAACAGAAAGAAAATATCTTTTTCATACATGAGTCAGGACTTCAACATAACATTTCCTCGGCATGAATTTGTCTGCATTCAAATTTAATACAAAGAATTAATACCCAAAACAAGGTTGGGCGGTCAAATTTGAATGCTGGGCCAAAGTACTTTGAGACTGCGAAAATGGTCAAAATCATTAATTATAAAGTCTGCCCTTTTCTACTGGATTGAATGAGCTGATCGAACGTTGTGGAAAATGTCTCGCTTCTTCTCTCCCTCTGAAAAAAGGACTTAATTTGTATCACCAAAGTGGGCTCATATCTGCAAGACATGCCACTACTCGAGGCAAACGGAATGACTTTGTGAAATTTGGGTTTATTGGGAATAAAGGTGGGATCTTTGATAAAATATACACCTTCAAACATGCGATTGTATCCCTTCCCTACTCCCTCTAGGTCTATAAGATCTTAAAAGTTCACAGAATGAGCTTTCAAAGAATACTTTTGGTTACATTTTACGCAGAAGAGAAGATTGAGAGGGAAAGGGTAAACATTTTACACAACTGCAGATTACAATTTCACGACAACGACATTTACTCTTCCAGTTGTATCCTTAAAATGAGACTGCACAACACTCTTTGTGATCAGTTTTAGCATTTTTGGAGAAATACATATTTCTATTGTAACATATTTTTCATAACACAACAGTTATGAAAAAATGGGGAGAGGAGATTTAAATTTCATTTATTAGGGTAATAAAATGTCATTAGTTTTTGTGGGAGGCAGTTCATCGGTTTCTTCCTACCTGTAAGCTAGAAGTAATCCCTTCATGAATTGAGTGAAATTCAAAAAACAACCTTATAAACCATAAATGCGAGACAAGAACAAATGAAACAGCTGGGGTAGGGATGATGTTCTATGTGTATGCCAACACCGTGGGGTGGGGGGAGGATAAAGTTCTACGTGGAAGCAAAACAAGAACAAATGAAGAGGGTGGGGCGGGGATGAAGTTCTGTATATATCTAAGACAGGAACAACTGAAGGGGGTCGAGCAGGGATTAAGTTCTGTATGTAAGTGAGACAAGAACAAATGAAGATTGCATGGCTTGGGAAGAAATTCTGTATATACGAAAGACAAGAACAAATGAAAAGGGTCGAGCAGGGATGATGTTCTGCATGTACGTAAGACAAGATCAAATGAAGAGTGTATGACAGGGATGAAATTCTGCGAATAATTCTGCGTGTATGTAAAATCTTTGACAGAGCTGGAGTGATAAGGAATTCAAACCCCACCTCTAGAATATTAGATAGACTCCCGTAAAAAGTATACAAAAAATAAAGACTTTGTTGGTATTGTAAAATTATTGTTAATGATATTGAAAAAACAAAGCAAAACTCATTGTTTGGAATGGGGAAAGTATATAAATAAACATCAATTTACCACTGTAATAAAACTGAGGTAAGCACCATTTAAAACGGTATACTATTAATCTATAAGATGTAAAATATATAATTAACGCCACTAGAGATAAATGGAATCCTGCGTATAATGAATCAGTTTCAAAACTTAATAAGTTGTACACCACAGCGAAACAAATATTGGAACGAATGTTTTATACTGGAGTCATTCGTTGGAGTGAATGTTTCGCTCCGAAGAACGAAACGGCAGCTCCAAACTTCTTTTCACTAGGGCGAACAACCTATCAATTTATAAAACATAACGATCACGAGGGTTAGAATTTATGCTCACTCCTCAAGATACATGAAACCATGATATCTACTTCTCAAACTCATTAATAATTCATTAAGTTAAAACAAAAGAAATCATAACCGTGACCATGGTTTGGATATGTGATCTTAATTAGCATATATTTTGACGATTT
>JAOTRI020134973.1:0-11134 GCA_028564885.2 Zoanthus sanctaehelenae
TTTGACTCCTTTTGCAACTACTATTTTTATCGTCTTTTTGACAAACTAAAATAACTATTTTTTACAAAATAGTTTTCAAGCCAAACAAGGTTTAAAACTCAAGAGATGAAGAAAAAAGAGCTAAATGACTGCCTAAAAGGGTTTTTTTTGCCGCAGTGAAGCAAAAAGACGGAAAATATATCAGAGTTTCGTCTAGTGAGTACGTCTGGCCGTATTTGTAATGTTTTGACGCAAAAATAAAACTAGAATATAGCTTTAACTAGCGGAAGATGTTTTGTCCTCGATTTTTTTTTTTTGATCATTTAGTTGGATTTTACTAAAACAATTATTCTTCTCACCCTCATGGGCTCTGAGTACGAATAGCCCATTTCGCCTTCGGCCTCATGGGCTATTGACTCAGAGCCATTCGTGCTCGAGGAATAGTTGTTAAATATATGAGAGATTAGTTACCGAGCGCTATTTGAAAACCAAAACATTATATCTGTTAAAAAAGTGGTATACAAAATACAAAAAAGAAGAAAAAAATATTCTTGACCCTCAACAAAAAGGCGAACTCATGAATAGCTCATTTGGCCTATGGTTTCATGGGACATTTAATCATATCCCATATATCTCTTCGAGGTCCAATTGTTAATTATTCTTGAAGGCAACAAAGTATTTAATTATTTGTAGGGAGACATTTATGTGCTCTCTATATTGTCGTATTTGCTTTCGTCCTCACTTATTTAAAACTCCGGTAAATAATACTGCTTTCGTTTGTAACTTTTCTTTCTTTGAAAACTTTATGATTTTATAGGATTTTGTTCAAAGTATACTGCCAGATGTACTGAGTATCCATACATTTCTGGATAAGTCAAAGAAGATTGGCAAACTTCTAATAAACCTAGGTGATGCAAACTCAGTTTTGGCAAAAGTGGAGTTACAAGAAAGCGCTGATAAAATTGGTGTCAGCGTTCATCCACAAGAGCATGCTCCCAAAGGGACTACATTGTGGGAGGTTCTCGATGGTGCGGGCTTGATAGATATGGACTCATTCAGCCTTGATACAGTACAGGTATTCCATTTACTATTTTTAAATCCCATTTGGTGTTTTTTTTTCACTTTCTGGTAGCAATGTTTAAACCTTTACAAGTGGTTATCAAATCTTCTTCCGCTAGAACTGGAGTACTTAGTTCCCAAATATTAGCTTCTCTCGTTCATTTTGGTAACAAACTCTTTTTATGACTGAAAATTTGAACCTGTAGAACTCAATAAAAACAGCTAATGTTGATGACCCACCAGCGGCTATCTGTCCAGTAAGATAATACTTCAGACTCATGTTTTTCATACCTTTAAATTTTGTTGTATCATGTTTTCTTTCTATTTTTGTTTTTTCGGGGATTGCCTTTTGACAAAATGATCCAGGACGATTACAATGTTAAGTCAACCATCTATGGAAGTCTTCGGCTTCAGTGAATAATTAATTTCTTGACAGTGACTAGTTACGATATTTTGCTCAACCTAGTCCGATTATGGTTGTGTCATTCGATCTTTGAGATTTTGTATGGGAAGCTTTAACTTCTAGGAGATAAATGAGCGCTGCTTCGTAAAATAAATCAAGTAGACTTTTTTCAATTCTAAAATTCATTGAGAAAATACCGCGGCGCTGCCGCCACATTACGGTAATGCGCATGAGCAGAGACATATTTGTGAACAATTGGTTTTTTGTACGTCTCGTGTTTGCCCTTGCGCCAGTTCAAAAGAAAGAAAATTTCATCAAATGATAATACAGTTAACTGGAAATCTTGGAATCCGTACGTATTCTGGGAAGTCGAATGATAATACGGTTAACTGGAAATCTTGGAATCCGTACGTATTCTGGGAAGTCTGGCAAAAAATATTCAAAATGCAACTTTGTTTGCGAAATTTGTCATGTGTTATAATTGCAAACAATAAAGCGTCTACTGTTTTACACTATGGTGTAATCAAGAGAAAATGAATAAGGATGGTGCAGTTAAGCATGTTTAGATTAATTTCCTTTGTTTCGCTTACTTTGTGATCAAGTCGCCTACGCGCGTGGTGAGACAGAATGTGCATCACACTGCACACGTCATTGAAAATATTATCCTTTGACATGTTGCCAAAACTGTAATAAAATTGTGATCTATACTACAGCTGATTATTTTGTAAGATTTATACTACAACAATTGTTTACCTACGTGTCGTTATTAAGTTTTTAATTTTTTCAATTCTCTAATTGCAAATCAAATCATCTATAACTACCGCTCAATTTTTCCCTAAGTTTTCTTCTTTTTCGTTAGAGACATCAAAATTCTAAAAGTTATTTTTCACACTTTTGTTATTTTTGTGATAAGTATGTGTGTCTTGACTTCACTTTGTTAATTAATATTTCAGTCTATAGTACATCCCATAGCAATCAATAAAGCACTATTTCTAATCTAATTCCAGGAAGCCCATAGTTAATAAACAATTATATATATTAATGAGTTTCTTTTGTACGAATGTAAGATAGTATGTACGGTAAATAAAGAACCTTGAAACTTGTAGATATTTACTTTTACTACCGAGAATATTTGTCAACTATTGAATTCAGTCATTTTACTAATAATAGTTATAGGACATAGTGAAGAAAGTAGAAGTTATTTATATTATCATCTGGACGGATGTAGTTGGCACTGGTGTAAGATCTCAACTTTTTAGCCACAAGATCTCCATTTTTATCCCTGCGCTACCGAGATTGTAACATTTGTGCGACCTTCTTTTCTGTTCAAACCAACTCAGCTTTCAATCCTTCCAGGGAAGGTAAATAAGTAGCAGTATTTGCTGGCAGTTAACCTGCAATGGATTAATGTCCCGCAAAGTAAGAATCAAACATTCTAAATTGCTTAACACTACATAAACGGGAAATATCCGCCAGCTCCATGGGCCACTTGGCTCGTAAAAGATTTAGATCTTTCTCCCAAATTATGTTAAGTAAAGTAAACTGAACCATGTACGAACTATTGATTTTTTTTTTTTGGTTTTTTCCCGATTTAGAAAACTAACCTCCACTTACGCAAGTGTCAAAAGATTTTTCCGGAACTTGACCTTCAGTGTTCACAGAACTCCGCCATTGTCAAGGAACTAGACGTCACCGTAGACTTGTTGTTGTTTGCCTGCAGGTGAGAGTGTCTCTCCAAACATAACAAGTGCTCTGTTTCGCTTAAAAATTATAAAAAGTTGTGCTCTAATGCTTTTATGATATAGCAAAACAAGTGGCAAAACAAGCAAGCGAAAACCATGACTTTATCGTTGTAATAAAGCATAGATTTGAACCAATCAGAGCTTTCGTTATATTGTAGCTATATTATAAAAAATATTTATAAAACTTATTGATAACCATACCCCACTAAATATCCAAAGCTAAGATAAAAATCCAAGTATTCATAGTCCAAGGTAACGCAATCTGAAACTGATAAATAGAGTATTTGGAGCCTAAAGTTAGGAAATTATGGTTTAAGGGAGTATAATATAGAATAGACCATTTCCGAGTTCTCTTGTGCCTCCTGGCATGTGTGTATGAGTTCTGTATTCAGTTTCATTTTCATGCAAATCAAACTCATTTTCATAAGAATGGCTTCGCACTTAGTCTCGCTTTGAAACAGAGGCACAAGAGAACTCGGAAATGGCTTATTGCAAAGGAGTTTCGAGCCCAGGGCCCAGTTATTCAAAGTCGATTAGCTTTAACCCAGGGTTAAATGTTCAACCCACGATCTTGTTTCCAATCTTACATGGAAAGATGTTAGCTGTAATTTTGGTATTAACAAGACTTTTCCTAAAATATTCTAAGCAGTATTCATGAATAAACGTTGACCTTTTCTTAAAGAAGAAATTCTTGTTTGAATTTTTGCTTAACCGAGGCTTAAATTTAACCAGCCTTTGAACAACTGGGCCCAGAGTGAGAGAATCTAGGATTTAATATATTTTATTCGTATATATTAACACTTACGAAATAGTGCTTACAAGAATTATTTCTCTTCACAGTTAGTCGTATGACTATTTCAGGCAAAAGCAATAAAAAACATTAAAAACAGTATTACATAAATGTGAAAAAAAATGAAAATGGCTGTTTTAACGGAAGTAATTACAAGAAGTTAACAGTGAATAGGCAAGACTACAAGAAAGATTCTTTGCTTCAAATCGTACAAGAATATAGAGTATAATATTGAGCTCTCAAAATTTGTTGAATCGGGAATCTATGATGCTGGTATCTGGAGCTCAAATAGTATACAAAAAGTCCTGGGATTTTGAACTTTTTGTCCAGTATCCTGGAAAAAAACAGGTAATTTCCCTTGACTCCTAGAAAAATGTCGTTCGCTGTTTCGTGACCAGGCTTGGCTGCAAATGTTTGTTGTCAATTTCTACACGAAAAAAAACAAGTGGAGGAAGACTATTGAAGACATAAAATGGAAGATAGCATTATTGCTAAAAAAAGCTTTTTCCTAGAAAAAAGAGATATCTAACTACATACAAATACATAATCCACGATTACTACTTGTAACTACATACACATACATAATCCAGGATTACTATTAGTAACTATATACACATACATAATCCACGATTACTACTAGTAACTATATACACATACATAATCCACGATTACTACTAGTAACTACATACACATACATAATCCGCGATCACTACCACTAACTACATACACATACACAACCCACGATTACTACTAGTAACTATATACACATACATAATCCACGATTACTACCAGTAACTACACACACATACATAATCCGCGATTACTACCACTAACTACATACACATACACAACCCACGATTACTACCAGTAACTACATACACATACACAACCCACGATTACTACCAGTAACTACATACACATACTAAAGGTCCCTATTCTTATATTCGTAAATATGTACGTCTCAGTAAGCCAATTGTAACTAAATACATGATTTAAGAGTTTTGCATCACGAAGCAAAGCATTTATGTTAACTCTTGTTTTCAGGGTCTGCCGCGCCCTGCTTTTAGCTAGAAAACAAAATGCCAAAGCAACAAATGTAAAAGATTTGCCAGCGATCAACAGAACGGATTTAGCCAATAGGTAAGTTCAATATCTTAAGCAATATATATTTCAACAAGTCCTTTGTTTCTGTGTATCTCAACAAATATAAAAAGTAAAAATACATTGTTTTGTAAACTTGGCTGCATTTTGTGTAAATTAGTATATCTTGTTGCTTGTTTATTGGGAAGGTCAATGCATTTCTTGTTGGGTCTTAGACTAATCTTCTAATATAACACGCCATTCCTGAATAAGATCTGTCAGAGATCTTCAAAACGTAGTAAACACAAGAAATGCACTGAGCATCCCAATAAGCAACCTATACTAAAAATATATTTTTTTAACACTTTAAAGTTATTTTCTAAAAATATTTTAAGTTATATGTAGTGAGATAAGTACATTATTAGTATATTATTTATCATCTGCTGCTTATCTTATGTGAAACTTTCGCCCTCTGTGCAAAGTCCGCGAGAGTGATTGATTATAATCGATCACATGTCGATGTATTTGTCGACAACTGCAAAATCTTGATAATAATTTGTGCACACGTGGAGTTTAACGTATGGCTTGGAAATGGCCGAATACCTAATAAACTTCAAAGTGAATACGTGTGTCATAATAATTTGAACTTTTACTCCAGCAAACGTACATAAACCAGAGTTTACTTCCACACACTTCAAATTTTCCCGCCTTTCAAATATGTGTGAAGGTTTCCTGTACAACCAAAATATTTTGCAACATTTTTGTACGGTAAACAATTGTTAGACTCGTTTTGTGGATCACATTTAGTAGAATCTTCTGCAAACAATGAAACATTTCTCATTCTACGCTAAATTAAAGCATAAAAACAATCTGTATTTGAGAAACTGGCCGGCTCCAGTGACCAGATAATGCTGCAGATATGCGAATAAATACTTTGTAATAGCGGAAACAATAAAAGGCATGCAAATTGCATAATTTATAACGCGTAGCTAGGTTCATTATCTTCTTAAGGTTGTAACGGAGATAATTTGTATACAATATGGCTAAGTATCTTCTTTTATCAATATCTGATCAAAGTTTACTGGAGTACATATGATGTCATCACATATTTTAAAACCCTTAATATCTCTGGAACAGAAACAGACATTTAAAAATAGTAAAAAGCATTTTCATTTTATAAAGTACTTGCTTATGTTTTTTAAGGAATCAGTCATTGATAGAAAAGATGTGATTTTAATCATGGTACTACTTTAGACACACTGAGATAAATTAAACTTTGTTTATACTAATTAAAGGCAGCCCGTATTCAATTGCGCGTTTTTTGTGTGTGTCTGTGTTTGCTTATTTCAACCATAAATCATCGAGTAAAATTTATTCATTACTGCCACGACCAAAAAATATAAAAGAAAATTGTGAGAATGCGCAACTGGAAACTCTGTATATTGATATTTGAGACCCTACTTCTTGCTTGGCGCTTCCCTTTTTTGCACTTTCCAAAAGCGGTACAATAGCATAAACAATTTTTCCGTCTATATAGGCGTACGTAAAGAGAAAGATGAGGAGTTTTGAACTGACTTCTTTTATCCTTTAGAATGCTGGGATTGGTAGAGCATTTTCAAAAAGTATATTTACTCAGGAACAGACAAGGCGGTCTTCTTTCCTCAGTCCAAAGCCTCAAGACAATTCTTCAAGACCTGTTGCCTGAAGGGAAAATCGACAGTCCTGTATCATAAAACTGAAAGTAAAAAATCATTTGTGGTGGAACGCCTTTGTTCTGCATGGACGGTCGTGGGCTTTTTCGGTCACTTAAATTATCTTATCCATATCTCAATCTTTTGGATGGGTGATGGATTATCCTCTGAACACATGATAGTTACAGTCAGCGGAGATGCCTACTCGGTCAGAAGTGCAAATTTCACGTGACAAGCTGAGCCTGAACATGTGGGCAGTATTGATTCTGAAAAAAACAATCTCAGCACGTCACTTTCTATTAAAACTTTGTATTATAAGATCTATTTTAAGAAATCTTAAATTGTGAAGCGGTAATTAAATAGTCTGGCCAAAAAATATTACTACTACATGATTTATGCAACTCAGGATGAACCTTGAAACATGATTGTCACTGTTAGTAGCTCAAGCAATGAAGGAGTGAAAGTCATGAAGCACCAGTTCTTTGCAATAATCATGTTGATGATTGCAAACGCTTCAATATTCAAAATGTATTTATTAGTTTTTCGAATATATAAAATGATATTATCCTTTTATCCTTTTATGGTGATTGCAAAACACAAATAGATTACGATTTTATCTCGTGGTGTTATTTTCGTTTAAGGGTTTAAAAAAGTCATTTCTGGTTTTAACTTGACCACGCTGCGATTAGACGGCTGGTTATCAACCAATTTTGCGGTGTTTGACGTCAAACGTAGAATTTAATTGTGAGAGGCCAGTTGTTTTTGTATATCTGATCCAACTTCTTGTAAAATGTGATAGCCCCTTGTGTTGTAGCAATAAAAAAGATAAAGAAATCAAATCACTCTGTTCCTGCTATCAAAAGCAGAGTGTAGCAGATTAATGAAGCCCTTGTCAAAGAGTGCATGATAGTCATGAAAATTGGTTCTCACCTAACTAACACCAACTATCGCCAACTGTCAATCACATAATCAAACGACCAAAGATGATTTGTCACTTTTGACGATAGTTCACCGGAAGTCGCGCGAGCAAAACGTCACTCGAGCAGCTGGTTCCTGGCTTTTTCCGCGTAACACTAAAATGTAAATGTAAACGCTCATATCCGGCGCGTCCTCGAAGAATAACTGTTAAATATTGTAATTACCAGCCATTATTACATCACACCTCATAACCATTAATATTGTGGTTACCAGACGTTATTACATCACACCTCATAATCATTAATATTGTAGTTACCAGCCGTTATTACATCACACCTCATAACCATTAATATTGTAGTTACCAGCCGTTATTACATCACACCTCATAACCATTAATATTGTGGTTACCAGACGTTATTACATCACACCTCATAACCATTAATATTGTAATTATCAGGCGTTATTACATCACACCTCATAACCATTAATATTGTAATTATCAGGCGTTATTACATCACAGCTCATAACCATTAATATTGTAGTTACCAGCCGTTATTACATCACACCTCATAACTATTAATATTGTAGTTACCAGCCGTTATTTCATCACACATCATAACCATTAATATTGTAGTTACCAACCGCTATTACATCACACCTCATAACCATTGATATTGTAGTTACCAGCCGTTATTACATCACACTTCATAACCAACCTTTAATATTGTAGTTACCAGCCGTTATTACATGACACCTCATAACCATGATTCTTAGGCTACAAGAAATAATCTTTGACCTCAAACGGGCAAATGCATGGCTGTGTTTGCATGCACTCGAACTTGGTATGTTTCGAATCTTTAACATTTTCCGGAAATGGCAAAAAATAATTTTGCTCACTTAAGCCATATGCTTCTAAAGAAAGGACAAATATGTACATGTTTGATATTTATCTTGCTACATCCGAGAGCACAATCCATTTATTCTAAAAAACGTAAATGTTCCCGTTTTATATGCAGAGTATTAAAGCCCCAAAAATAATCTGAGGCATGTGCTATGTTAGAGTTGCAGAAAAAAAATGCACAATATTTGTTTTAAAGACCTCCATTAGAACGGCAAAGTTGATTATCACATGGCTGATGGGGTATTACACTTATGGTGGGTTTGAGTTATTACATTTATGGTTAAAATTTATTACATTTATGGTGGGTATTACATTTATGGTTGATAATTATTACTTTTATGGTGGGTAAAACATTTATGGTTGATAATTATCAGATTTATGGTGGGTATTACATTTTATAAAACCCTAAACAAGAAAAACCACCCAAACTCTACTCCACGGTTTGGCCAGAACCTGCACGCATGCGCACAATTAGCTTCACCCAAGTAGCAACAAGGCAAGTAACAGGAGCAACCGTGTACAGCTGTTTCGTCCTTGTTAGGACTCATCAGCACGGTATAGCTCTTCAGTAACAAGCAATGGAGCTATAAGGGCGAGTTCAAAGAACTGGTTTAACGCTGCACTCCCACCGCATACATGTGGGAGTTTGGTTGGTGTATGCCAAAAACATACCACAGGCAATGCGTGTGGAGAGAGGATCCAAAGAACAGATCTATTTTATAAGAACATGAGGCTAAAAATTGCCAAAAATTTAAGAATGTTAAGAACATGCTAAGGTTGAGAAAAGGTGAAGAACATTTATCAATAATGAAATAATTGCGTTCGACGAGGGAGAACGCATCCTAATCAGGTGTGTTTTCGGGATGTCCCGCGGGATTCGGAAATGATATCTGAGCCGTTTTGAGCTTTTGGCCGCCATCTTGGGACGACACATTCGACCTCAATTTCATGTGGCTGCGTTTGTGTCTGTTTGTTAATCTCGACATGCGTGGACTGGTCTGCCACTCTGCCGTAGTCCAGTCCTGGACCCTTTTGTGGCTCGGGTAGCCTGTGGTAGGACGCTTCTAAATCTAACGCATTTCACTAATCTATGATTATTGCTAGTTTATACAGTGAAAAATTTGCTTGGGCTTCTTGACAAGCGCGAATGGAATAATTCTTGTATTAAATTTTATGAGTTTTCCGAACCTTTCGATACTTGAAAATACCAAAAACCTTTTAATTATATCAAACGCTCTGAATAACTAGCTCACCAAAAATAACCGTACCTAATTTGCAACCAGTGCGAATCAGGAAGCCATTTTGTGTGGTATATAATAACCATAGTTGTCACGTAATGTTATCAGCATGCACTAACAGGCTCAATTGTTATTCCTTAGTAAGTATACAAGTATATAAGTATATAAGTTTATAAATTAGTTTAAAAAAAACTCAGAAACAACTGGGCAACAAAATTGTTAATAGGCCAGAAAATGATCTAAATCTTGTGTCACTAAGCGATGTTGTCTATAGCTTGGCAGCCATAGCAGATGGAACTATCTAGCCACCTCTAGCGCTAAATTTCAATAACGTTACTTACCCATTCTAACCCACAACGTTCATTCAGCTCCTCTTTGCAAATTACATATAATATATAGTATCCTATGACGTTCTTCAGGCACCTGAATTGAAACGAGTCCAATCTTTCGGTGTCCACTGAGTTGTTTATCTACGTTTTGTAGTTACACATCGACACAGTTTTAACAAAAGTGTCATAGCTTTAGAGTTTGATTTTGCTTTTCTTTTCAAATGTTTCTTTCCGCTCGGAAAGTCGTCTTTGCTTTTCCGAGCTGTTTTCTCTTTGTCCATGTATATACAGAATTAACTAAATAAAAAAAAACAAAGTCTTTTTTTTACTGCAGATGTGCGTTCAATCGAACTACAGGGAAAACCCTTTCCACAACTTTCGTCACTGCTTCTGTGTAACTCAGATGGTAAGTGCTTATGAATAAGAACCACTGTTTAGTTTGCCAGGTTGATAAAGTTGAATGGAAGAACTGTTATCCGCAACTACCATAAACCTACTAGCGGTGTAACACTCATCCTGCATTCTGATTGGTTACTCTATCAACGGTCTATCACTCTTACTGCATTCTGATTAGTTACTCTACTTACGGTCTAACACTCTTCCAGCATTATGATTAGTTACTCTACTTACGGTCTATCACTCTTCCTGCATTCTGATTAGTTACTCTACCAACGGTCTAACACTCTTCCTGCATTCTGATTGGTTACTCTATCAACGGTCTATCACTCTTCCTGCATTCTGATTAGTTACTCTACTTACGGTCTAACACTCTTCCTGCATTCTGATTAGTTACTCTACTTACGGTCTAACACTCTTCCAGCATTCTGATTAGTTACTCAGTTAACAGTCTAACACTCTTCCTGCATTCTGATTGGTTACTCTATCAACGGTCTATCACTCTTCCTGCATTCAGATTAGTTACTCTACCAACGGTCTATCACTCTTCCTGCATTCTGATTAGTTACTCTACTTACGGTCTAACACTCTTCCTGCATTCTGATTAG
>JAOTRI020134984.1:0-21486 GCA_028564885.2 Zoanthus sanctaehelenae
AACTCCATATTCGGAATATCCCTCGCGTGAGTGCAAAGTCCTTGCAATTAATCTCGTATCGGGAAGCTGAGAACATACTCCACTTAACTATAGGAATTATATACTTATAATCAGTGTAGAAGGAAATCGAATGAAGCTATTTTTTTAAACAAAAATAACATTACTGTAAACTGTTCTGCGTGCTTAAATTTTTGTGCAATGTTGATATCCTATCGTCGTTCGTATACGTACTCAAAGAGGCGAAAATGCTTCCCATGGTTTAGACATAAAAGATTTCTGATTACTACTTACAGTTCCATCAAAAGATTCTTTGTATTATTTGTTTGTTTTTACCAACTTGTCAATTAATTAAGAGCTTTATAATTCTTGTTCGATAATTTTACACATTACTTTTCATTTTTTGCAAGACCAAACAAGATATGGATGCAAATTAATATCTACTGTAAAACAAGCAAAAAGTTAAAATACTTCAGTTTCAGTGATTTCCAATTATATTGCTTTTTTATTATTTTTGTTTGAAATTGAAATAAAACTCAGTGTCGGAATAATCTCCGTGCCTGCAAACATATTTTAGAACACAATAAATGGGCTTCAAGCTATTAGTATGAAGGTTCTTTGGTTCAACTTCTTAACCGCAAGTACCGGGTATCCGCTAACAACATGGCCTTTTAATTTTTTTCAGTTTGGTGTAGCGATTCGTGATACTCGTAAGAACGTAGACTGAGTGCAAGTAAAAAGCATTACCGTTATCATTCTTTTTTTGTTCATTCAAATATCGCGTGGAAACGCAAAAACTGCGGAATATGAGTGAATGAATGAGTGAATGATGGCATGTCAAGGTTTCATATTGATTTGATTTGTGGAATATGTACTTCTCTAAACTTTTTAACTAAAACCAGTGCATTGTTAGCGTTTAGAGATATTCAGTTATTTGATGTAAAAATACTCTGTTTTTATTTTACTTAGACTAAAGTTAATAACTATATTCAAAATTCTCTCAATGTACCATAATTCTGTTAAAATCGAATCCGGTTTCCTAAATCAAGCAAAGCTTGTTTTAAAATCCGTTGTTGGTTGGAAAACTTTACAACTGTTAGTAGGGACAAATAGAACCAACATGGAAGAAAATATCTGCTTTATAAAGAACTTACAGCACCTTTTCGTTTCGGTTGGCCAACGGCGAAGAAAGTTACTTGTTACTGATTTAAAGAAAATGTTTGACATTCAACAAACTTTGAAATACCGTGAAGTTTCTTCTCATAGAGTATATTATATAACTTTTTCTGTCCCTGAACTTTATCAACTTTTACTATTAAATCAGTGAAAATTGCGAAACTGATAAAATGCAATTTTGATTAAATATTTATATGAAAAGAATGGTCGTTGTTAAAAACATGGTTTTAAAAGTGGACTTCACAGCTACTGTAAGGCTCACTTGAAATCAAGGAGAACGTGAGACAGAGAAAAAAAATTATTCCGGCCCACGTAGTTTAATCCCTACGGTTTGCATTGAGTATCTTACTGCGTTATGCGAGGGCGGAGTTGTTATTTTTGATGTAAGATTGGACCTCCATATAGGATAATGAGAGTTGTGATTTAAATTGATACTGTTGGCTTTTTTAAATTTAAAGTTAGGAGATCGAAAAAAGTGTAAAATTTAGTGTTTCACGTAAAGCTATTGTATTGTTTGTGGAGATGGGATTTTAATAATGATATTGAGCGCCAGTAGAAACTTATAAATGACTAAGAGGGTATCAACCCTTAATACATTTGATAGTTGTTTTTAAAACTCTTGATATCCTTTTTAAAGACAATCAACTGCGGTATATTGTGTAACTGTTTAGACTCGGTCAGTTTTGTTTCAGAAATTCATTTTACTCAATTTCGCCGATTTTTTAAATCTATTGTAAACTTATAATTGAAATGAACGATATAACTACTTATGCGCACCTTAGGTTCCAAGGTAATGGCAGCAGTGGACAGCTGTTTTGCTCTTATTTGAGCTCCTCAGCACATGAAAGACTCAAGGTTTTTATAAATGAGCAGCTGTAACTTCCGAGGCGGACTAAAAGTCTCTTTAAACCTAAGTCACTACACTAAAAGTGTGGGACCTTATGGTGCGATCTTAGCCTAACGTAGTTCAAGCAGACATAAAGGTAGATCATGAGAATTATAACTGGAGTTCTTATGTTAAAATTTTCGTTTTTGAATGTATATATTGGGAGGTTTTCATACATTTGAATATTTATCACAGGCAAACAGTTATTTTGAAAATTTCGGTTGGTGTTTGGTGTTTCCCACTGCTTGTTTAGTCATGGAACAGTATTAATCCCTTTCATTTAAATCGCAGCAGTTGCAGCTGGTCGCTGGCTTACAATACGCTTTACAAATTTCATTTAATGTCACACTCACGGGGCGAGTCAATGATCTATTGTGCTTTCTATGAATAGCGGAAAGTACATATTGCCTCAGTATATCATACCAACACTGGTATCTTCTCGGAAATCGTACAAGGACTGAAGATAAAAATAAAATAGAAGTTGACTAAATTGAAAAGTAGTTAACAAATAGCACAATGTTTGAACTGTCATCCTTGATTTACTACACCATATTTTATGAGATTATACCATACTTTCATCCGACAACAATATTATACCACACGATGTTATATATATGTGATACAACATACTATGGATATTATGATACCATATCAAATTTTATAACGTAGCTACATTATAACGCGCGCGCTCTTATTGGTTCAAATCTATGCTTTTTTACACCGATAAACTTATGGTTTTGCTTGCTTGTTTTGCTATATCATAAAAACATTAATGCACAACTTTCTATGACTTTATCGGCGAAATAGAGCACTTGTGATGTTGGGAGACTGCTCCTGCGGCTCGTGATTTTACAACGTTCTCGTGGCTCTCCCAACATCACGCGTCCTCTATTTCGCCGATAAAGTCATACAAAGTTGTGCTCTAATGCTTAAATATCTTGATAGTGGTAAGACATGGTATGTAGACTTATTTCATTAGGGTAGACCATGCAGCATGTACCGGATATCATTGTTGCATGGGGCCCTGCGTTAAGAGTTATATTTTACACAGGTTAAGATATATACTAAGCAATATCTTAACAGACTTAGTATTCCAAGAAGGCTCGAACCTGAAGTTATAATATTATCATACCATGCGTCTACTATACCATGCATAAAACCATACTATATTATACTAAATTATAACACACGATATATCATAATATTTATATATTACCATGAAAATCAGTGCTATATTCGATTAGAAAATCGATGGAGATAATTTATAAGAGCAATGGCTGAAAGCCCCAGCAATGATGAAAGGGTTTTTCATTGTACCCGAATCAGTTGCTATAAAGTTGCGCTAGCCATTTTGTAGTATATCAAATATTGTGTTATGATGTTGGTGTATGGCTGATTCATTTTAACGTTTGCCGAAAATGATGTAGATGAGGACAATTCTTTTCCAACTAAACATTCAGTTCACATCCAGCAGACAAATGCGTGCTGCACAGCCAGCATGTGATTATAAACAAGTCAAAGATCAAACCGACATTAAAATGTAAACAAGTTTAAATACTTGTTGCTGACGGATTTAGTAAAAATATTTTTCAGGCTTGTGATGGCTAGTCTCCTGGCTAACAAATTGTGCTTAACGATTTTAATCGTCTTGTCCAGAGAAAATAAAAACATCACTAAAGTTGATGAAAAAATTTCTTTCACTGTTTCACTTTTCACGTCATCATGAAAGTGGTGGAAAGAACTTGGGTGTAGGTATGTGACATAGTCGTCTTTCTATAGTTTATTGTATTTGTATCTATTTGTGGAACACTACTTTCTCGTGCTCACAAATTATAAATAATTAAAATTAATCACAAGTTAGTCTCGTGTAACCGCCACTGAAAGATATTAACCAAGTAAAATTGATTGCATTGAAACGAGAGCACTTCACAGTTTTATAAACTGTGCATCTAACCACGCGTTAATTGTTGAACTTTTGAATCCTGAAAAGACAACTTTTGCTATTTTTATATATTCAATAAATTTGCATGATCGGTTCTATGTTGGTTAACTGTCTAACATTGTTGCTAATCATTTAATTTTCTAAAAACTGGGTTTTCAGTTCTCTTTACCATGTCACTTCTTCGTGACTAGGAAACAAGATTGTGTCGTGTATTAAGAAAACAATGAGAAATATCATCATAGCAGCAGAAATGATTCCTTATCCTACGTATCAATAACACACCATCTCAACAGCTAGACTGTTTATTGAAAACAAGTGGATTTTTTCGTTTTTCTACAGCAATTTGATTTTGAGGCTCAAAATGGTCTTGTTTTGTCCTTAACTACCAGTATTTTGGTTGTGCAAAGATGTTTCACTTCAAAAATTAAGACTTCTTCTATTTCAGAATCAGTTTGTTCTTAAATTTGTTTAATTTTTCAGGCAATTTCAGCTCTCACTATTCCTTTAAGTTTCTTGTTAATAACAGCTTCATCTGTTTCTGCATTATATAGTAATACTGATTTCGCCAAAACTTTGTAAATAACTTTTTGAGCAATATTTACTGATAGTGATACACTTCAAGGTCAGTTTTTCCTAATCTCTTAAGGCTCCGGCTTTAAATAGACATATAGACCAAATATATCTTTATAGAGAAAATATATATAGACCTATATATAATGTACGTATGTGAAACTACCTTAAAATCATATATATGAAAAGGTTTTTCTTTCAAAAAAGGAGCAGTTAGTAGTTCGCTGTCGCTATTTGTATATTTATAATCCATAAACCATTTGTTTAGCAAAGCATTGTGTATCCTTTGGATCCTACTAGCTAGTGACTTCATCGTTGGAATGCCAGCCTCTTTGATTCATATATATATATATATATATATAAGCTTCTGTTTTCGAGCACTCTGAGGATTGGGTGGAGAGTTTTCTAGTGAAACCTTCAATATTTGCATTATGCATCGCTCACTGCTCGCAGTTTGAGCACTCTGGTGACTCCACAATGCAATCTACAATGTGTAACCATTAGGTCCTGTACCCAAGTTCAGAAGCTGCCATAAATCCATTATGGTTGTATATTTATATATAAGCAAATCATATATATATATATAAAGCATCTTATTATCTGTGGGGATCTATTCACAGTCTGGAAATTGTTGGATTGTGCGATGTTTGATTTATTTATAAAGGAAATATAAATTGAAACCTCTCCACTACGCAAACTGAATTATTTTGGTACAACCACCCAGTATGAAATCGGACTTTTTAAAAACACAAGCCGGATCAACTATGATTTGCTTGGTGTAAATATAGAATTGATTTTTAACTTTTCTTAAGAATACTCACCTTTGTAAGTTCCATTATGTCATGATACCAAAGCGACCTCGTCTCTGGTTAATGGGTCATTCGTTCTGAACCGCTCAAAATAGCACCTAATGATAAAGACGATGCTTCCACTAATCATATGCAAACTTTTAAAAATGTCACAATATTTGTTAAAAATAGCATAACGTATTGATTTTTTTTATTTAGTCTATAGATACAGGTGGGGTTTTTATCCTATCCAAAAACGGAAAATAATTCTTATGTTTGAAAATATTATTCAACGAAGATTAATGGCGCATCTGTCACTCGCAGCTCCATGCATTTGAATGTACTTTAACATCGCAAGTGCTACTCCATTACAAGTGGCAGGATTTTGTCAAGTCTTTTAGAGTTTCAAGTTTTCCCTGCATTGAATATTGTTGAGATTTTCAGTTAATATTTCGTTCATTTCGGCACATGCACCGGCTTGTTTGAAAGTGAAGTGCTTTATGTGTTCTCACTATTCAACGTAATGTTTTATACCAGCTGCAATCGTTCTGTTTTGAATTGAATACGGTACCGTTTACTAATAAAATTAGAACTACTTCTGACATTTACTTGTTCGTAGGTAAACGAATACAAGAGAATCTCGAACCTTTGATGCATCCATGAAACCTCCATACACATCTATCATAAACGGGTAATTTTACCCTTTTTAACTAAACACATTTCAGTTAATAGTAAAAGGCAGTGAAAAAAACCGTCTTGGGTCTATTCATTTCCCTTTTCAAAGCAGACAAGAATTAAAACTTAATTTATAATTTTTACATGTATTACAGGTAGCGCACCTTAACTTCACTTTGTTAAACGCAATTAATGGAGTTGCTTCTCTTTTTCGGAATCCGTTTTTTGCTTTCTTTTGGCTCAACTAAGCCTAAACGTTGAGCTTGTTAATTTCTATAACGTGCATCGTTTCTCGAGTTGTTTAACTCAGCCAAAATTTAACTCTTCAGTAATTGGATCAAATCGGCGTGACCATGCATGATCTTCCCGTAAACAATCAAATCTCTGTCATACCTGTCTTACAACAAACTAAATTTGTTATTGATTTCAGCGCGTTGATATATACTCTCCTTCAGTCATAATATTACCAATATTTTTAACTGAAGAAATACTCGCATAAGTAAATTTTAAAAAAAAATAATTAGTCTAAACACGAATATGAGATATCGGTGTATTCACTATATAACCACTATTCATAAATTGTTTGGTACCAAGTTCATTATTATTTTATAAGACAGATTGATCTCAAAAATTTTCTCATCTATCAAAAACCGTTTAAGTCCGTTACTAGTTATCTCATATTAAGTTACTTTTTCATGAATCTGATTCAAATTGCGAACCAATGTGAAAGCCATTTTAAAAATGAAACGGAACAGCAATGAATATATCAACATATAACTCTAAGAAACACGCCTTCCATCCAGAAATGTTTTTAAACAGCAAACAAATGTCAAAGAGAATATTTTTAAATCATTGATGATTTTAGTTGATACCAGAACAGATTTGATTAAACTAGTTATAAACCAATATCTTTTTGCTCTGTGTGCGAATTCATAATTAGAACTTTAACAGTACTCGGCATAAAACTCTTTGTCCCTGATGATGGTTTTTAACGTTTGGAAGTCTCTTTAATTGTCTTTCAGACAATTTTACATAGTTTACTGTTGTTTAAAATTTCTCCCTAAATATAATAAACTTTCGAAAAAATTGACTTCGATGCTAGAATATAGATGGATAAAGCCGAGCAATTTTGACACTGTTGAAAGAACCTTTTGTCACATTTGCCTTGCTGATATATTGCACGTTGTGTCGTTATTGTGTAGGCAAGACTAATGAGATTATGAAATACGGGCTGGTTACAGATAATTAATTAGCTGTATCCATTACAATAGTTATAATAATAAATTCGAAAAAATAACGAAACGAGTAAGAAAAGATATATAATAAACTAGCATGTATTCAAATTGACAAGTTATAACCTTTTTGGTTTCCCAGGAAGCAATGTTCCGGACTTGTGATGCACGAAAAAATATATAAAATGGATTGGAGCAAAGCAGAATTCAGTAAGGGTTAATTTCAGTGCTTTTTAAGTAAATTAAAGATTATAGTCAATATTAAAGTTCTTGCACTTCTTTGTGTTCTCTTTTTATTTTGAAAATGAAGTAAAGCTTTTACGAAACTTTTATCCCACTATTCAGTGTTAGGAGAACTACTAATACGTTTGTTTTCATATCTTCCAAACCAATCTGCACCAAAATTCGATAAAAAGTTCAAAGTTTTACCTGAAGGTATTTCACCGGGTACTTCCGTGTTTTTTTTCAAAATTAATTCAACATTTTTGATTTGTAAAGATTGTCCTATTCCGGGTTAAGATATTAGTTTCATCACTAATATAATTTATATCAATATATATCACAAATTAGCTAGTTTTCTTCTCTTGGAGACAAACTTAAAACATTTGATATTCCAGAGTTTTTATTTTGTCTTTGCAAACTGGGTACTATGCATACTCAGACCTTGCAAAAAAGACTGCTTTGTTTTTCCACAGTTTTTTTTTCCACACTAAAAATTATAAAAGTGCCCATGAATTTGAGGATTTCTCCTAGAGTACCTACAGCAGCAGTAAAAGCAGTGTCTGCGAAAAATAATTTTGATAAACCAAACATTCTTTTATTTTCGCCCAGTAATGTTTTAAAAACCTTTTTAAACAAATTGATTTTTTTTAAACAAATTAAACTTTGTCATTGAAAAAGTTTGCTTACATCCTTAAATCTGCAACGCCAGAAAGAAAGTCAATTTTGGGGATGTTCACACTAGTTTAAAGCTTGTTAGTTGTTTTCTAATTTTGAAGATAGAAAACCTGTTGCACATTCTATTCAAGATAATTTGCTTTATATTTGTTTAACTCTTAAAACAATCGTTATTCATGGTCCAAGTTAAGCGCACAATTAATCAAATTCGCATCACGACGTGTTACAACCGTGATCTTTTTCTCATAACGCATAAATTTCATGAAAATGAAATACATTAGGACAAAGTTTCACATTCATGCATAACTCAATTCCAAGCAAAAACATTTGATAGTAAACTATTGCTTCAGAAATCAGTATTTAACTTAATACTGAAGAAGGCCGAACGGTCGGAACATTTCTCAATTCAAACTACAACATTAAATTATGTTATTACATTGTTACAAGTTGAGGCAATGGAATCGGTCAATATCATTAGAGTCTTGCAGGGATTTTCTCATCGTTTGCATGCATGATCTTACATTCATCAACTATGCACTGAGATACATATTTTAATGTGTGTACATTAAGGAAAAATTTGAGATGCTTCACAAAGCTCTTGTAACATTTGGAGAGTCTCTTGGACCTCCCACATGTCTTAAGTATTCAAGAACAACAATGTAGGCTGACAGTAGAGGTTAATATTACTACAAAAGTTGAATGTAAGTTAAGCTCAAACTCCAATTGCCCTGGGAAATAGCCAGATGAGTGTAACAGACTGACAGCCGCATGCCACTAATAAAAATTGTCGATCGATTAGATTTCGGTTTGATTGACTCTACTTTATTTCGAAGCTTCAGCTTCTAAGATTTTTCTACATCTCTAGCGTTGTAAGTTAATAACTCTAATACGGAATTTTTCAAATTGGAAAAACTTTAGAGCGGTCAAATTATACTGGAAATAAAACAAATATTTTGCATGTATAAATATATTTTATGCTGCTTTTCAAACCTTAGGCTTAGCGTCTCATTGATAAGCCAAACAGTATTATTGTAGTATATTTTATATTAAAATAGTTAATGTAAATGAATTTCATTGATGAATGGTTGGTTTCATAACTGCATACTATATAGAATGTAAATATTGTCGCATTTGACACGGCAGATAAAGAGTTTTTAGCCTTGTACATGTAGCCACAATTGTCTTAAAAGTCTTTGCTTTTTGTAGCAGTACCACATTGTTTTCATATTTACCTAATTGAATGTTCACCCCACTCAATCTTTTCCCACAGGAACCAATAGCTTTAAATGAAAGAAATGTCAAGTGTTATTCTGCCCACACATCAATGTACCTTGTGACCAGGTCGGATATTTTTGACAAGTATTCTTTTCAATCGCCTTCTAGATTCAATGACATTTGGCAAAGCAAATTATAATTCTATTTTTCTATGTTTAACGTTTTTGCTACAAAAGCTAGTGGGAAACTTGGTTTTCTACTAACTGAACAAAATTACAAGCACAGGAGTAACACCATGATACAAAAAGTACAAATTGATGTTTCAAGGTTAAACGTAAATAAAATTAGCGGTCAGCGGATGCTCCAAGCGGTATCTGTTTGCCAATGAGTATAAGGGACAGAGTCTCACATGCCATTTCCTCTATACTTAATTTCCACTTGGCCACTTTATATTATAAAACATCAGTGTGCGGTAATATGCCTCACCCGTTTTAATTATTATATTTTACAGTAAAATCGGCAACGCATGGTTCTGGGGTTACCATAATTTCAGGCATTTTTGTAACCACCGAGATATTTCAATATGATAAGATATTATTTGTCATTTTCTCTGTACTGTATTCTTTTCTTTACGGCGTTATACGAAGTGAAAGATAACAGTATCCACTACGCAAATTTATTCAGAATGTCGGTAAACTTACTCAGCTACATCTAACTTGAAGAAAGCACCCGAATTACAAATTTGGTTTTTGTACATTGTTTTCCATGTTTTGCTTTGATTTATGAGAGTTGTAAAATATTTAATAAGTTTCTTGTATATTAACTAAAATAAGACTCCGTTCCAACTTTTTTTTATATATTACAAACAATAAAAACGTTTTATAATTGACTTTTAAAAAATGACGCAAAAGATACATTCTGCTATCCGTGAGTTTTTCTGTACGACAGACAGGATTAGTCAGTCTAACTTACAAACCAATCATGGCTATGCTAATAAAAACGTTTGGTAATTCTTGATAGATATAAGTTTGTAAATCCCTAGAACTGTTATTAAAATGTTCGACTGGCGACTGTTTATAGAGCTAAGAATACCTTGGCTGGCTATACCGGCCATTTAGACACAGCCTTTTCTTTAGCAAAATGTGCATTATAAATTTTCATCAGCCGCTAACTAGATATTAATGTTCACACATGTATTAACAATGTTAAACACAAAAACAATAGAGCCTCATTCTCCTTTGTTTTATTCTTACAGATTAGTTTAGCCTACTAGTTCATTCAATTTGCGATCTTTTTTGTTTTGCCGTTCATTGGTAATTCTATAAAATTCAAATCCACTATGAATTGAATTAGCGGCCAGAGGGCTCGTGGCTTCTCAGACACGTGACATTAATGATACAGTATGCGGAGCACTAAAGCGTACGGTGTTACACGATTTCTATTTTATATATAAAATTCTATTCCTATATTGGAGCAATTTTATATCTCTGTGAGATTTGACCAAGAATTGAAATTATTAAAGTTGATGTTTCATCATTTTATTAGATATTTAGCGTCGGCATTTTTTTTTCTTTTCAAAACTTTTTTTACAAAACTCACTCAAACGAAAACCTATCAAATCCTACTAGAAATATAGCTCCAAGTTAAATTAATGAATACTGTGTGAGCCAAACTATAGTACTTCTAATTGACTGACTGCAAGTTATGGTTAGTCTAAATTAGAATAATTTATAGGACAACAAAATTTAGTCAACCATACCTTATTTACGTATGACCGTCAACGACGTGTAGCTGCTAACACACTTGTCAGTTGCAGTCTACTCAGAAGCTTTGGCCGGCTTTATGTCATACTGTTGTGCAACCAGTGTTGGAAAGCGAATTTGCTAAGTTTGAGTTGACTCGTGATAGAACCGACGTGGAATTGTCCGGCAAGCAGACAAATTGATGTTAAAGATTAACCCCTTTTTATCAGTTGTGGTCACGCAAAATGTTATTATTACCCCTTTCACTTTGAAACAAAAGGTTTATCTTTTTGAAGTAGAATTACAGGAAATCCTGGAGAATGAGTTCTTAACAATATTATTCCCCACGTAGAAAAAATTTCAAGTAGTAGCAAAAAAATATGAGAGTTCTTGGATTTAATAGTTTTATTTTAGCTGTGTCAGTGTGTGCTAAAGAAAGTTCAAGAACAACTTTAAGCCTGAAAAGAATTGTGTAAAACAAAAACGTAAACAGATGATGCCAGAAAAAAATCCTGCAGCGTCTTAAGCCGAAAATAGTATTTTGCGAAAAAAAATGCCAACTTAACCGTTCTTCTCCCCATCCAAATTTTCCTCCCCTTGTGGATGCAATAGGTCCAAAAGGGCAAGAAACTAAACAGAACTGCGGATTTACAGGCAATCAACAGAACTAGCAAAACGTTTATTCCAGTTTAGGTAAGTAAAATGACCAATGCTAACAAAATTCTCTCCGACAAAGGCTACAGTATGAAGCATCAATGAAAAATTCTTTACGGTGTAAGACGTATCAATTTGAAAGACTATTTCTGTAGAAAAATCCACCGACGCACCATTTTGTGTATGACATTAATTGTTAGCCAAATTAGACAATTTTATTTTTTCCCAAGATAATACAATACAGGAATATTTTTATTTATAATCCAACTGCACGAATAACCGTACAAATAACACCACGAGAGGGTCTGGCGCGAATACAAATATCCAGCCGTATTTCACATTTCGAGCGATATTCGTACTCCAGAAACTTGTTTTACCGCGCGTGTCGCAGAATTTTGTTTTCATATTTTCTCGAAAAAAAATAGGATAATAAATCACTTATTAGACAGTTTAGTATGTAGTATGGCTAATATTTTTACTCGTCCTGTGTATTTTGACTTGCCCTTCGGGCTCGTCAAAATAGTACAAGACTCGTAAAAATACCAGCCATACTACATACTAAACTGTCTAATAAGATATATTTATTTTAAGTACATCAAGACAGTTTAGTGTGTAGTATGGCTGGATATTCTTACAAGTCAAAATACACAGAACGAGTAGAAATATCAGCCATACTACATACTAAACTGTCCAATAAGTGGTTTACTAACCCAGTTTTTATTCAAGAAAAAAATAAAATAAAATACTGCGACACGCGCGGTAAAACAAGTTTATAAAAGTACGAAATAGTACTCGCATCAGGCCCTCTCATGATGTTATTTGTACATGTACGGTTATTCGTGTAGTTGGATAATAAAAAGTAGTTTTTTACAACTAAGAACTTAGAAAAACAGCAAAGAAGGTAAAAATCTTCAAAAATTAACTTGAATAGAAACAATTAAGAGTTAGCTTGCTGAAATATTTAATCAAGTTATCTGAAGTGACTTCTGTACATGTTATTAAATGTGGAAGAGTAAACTGCTAGTTCCATTCACCACTCGAGCACAGACGAAAATGCAGTCTGCTGATGATTCTAACTAACCCAGTTGAAGCACAATCGTTTTCATGGTTCATTAGTCATTTGTCTCCAAGTCCCAAAGTTCCGGAAAACACCCATTCCGGTTAATTCTATTAGACTAAAAGCAATCCATTATCTGGTCGGTTTTTGGCAAAACCTTTCTGTCTCTTTTCAAGTGTTTTGTTTGAATATTTTGAAGAGTACATTTTTTGCAACTGCATATCTTTTAGCTTTTTGAAGAGCTTCTTTACCACAATGATCAATTGATGTGGTGTCTAACTTGTTATGGCTCAGTTCATGTAGTTTGAAATCAATTCTACCCGAACATGTGTAATGAGTTTAGAGAACATTTTGTAGTATATTTCAAAATAATTTGATTATAATGCTATTACAGTAGTGTTTACTACGTCTACAACCTCAGACAGTTGTCAAAACCTCGTGAAGCAGTGGATAGCACTTTTTTTCTTCTTTTTTTTTTGCTGTTGATGGCCTTTGAGAAAGGCCGAAATATACAAGTCTTAAAAAATGATTAATCTTCTCGTTATTTTATTTATATTAAAAAAAGGAGTGTTTTCTTGTACGGTGCACAACATGCATGTACAAAAAATATTTTAGATTTATTACATAGTATTGAGATTTACCCACCCAAATTACAGTGAATAAAAATTGCATTGATTCTAAACGCAGCCAGTTAGGAGCACGAACGACAAATTTCACCGTGAAAAATTATCATTCGACTAATCTGGAACGCGAACGACAAAATTTCACTGACGATGAATGAACTCCGACTCGTACTGAAGATTGCGTCATCCAATATTGGTTGTGTTTAAAAAGAAAGGAAGGTTTGCTGTTTTCTTTTTTGTTTCCGCAGCTTTCATTAGTTTTTATATTTAATAGTTTCTGTGTAGAGAGACTTAGGATTTATTATCTCTTCTTGTTGTTGAGCGAATTTACATTGAAACTATTTTGCACTTTTCAGTCCCCTCTTGAGCGAAATAAATTTGTTTGCTACACAAAAAAGAAATCCCAGTACCTCAGGTGAGTATAAATTAGGACTAACGTCCAAAACGGCAGTAAGTATTTCTTTTTTTAGGGTGTAGAATTTACATTTTTATTACCAAATTGTCATAATGCGCAAATGAGTATAGTATTGCCGCGTAATTTTATCTTTCTTTTTAGCAGTCTTGATCTTTTTCAAGCAGTTAAGTTTCGAGTTCTCATTGTTTTGAACTAACAACTTGATGATTTCAAAGTTTTGGAACCTATTTTTCTCAAACTCATTAATAGTTCATCAAGTTAAAACAAAAGAAATCATAACCGTGACTATGGTTTGGATATGTGATCTTAATTAGCATATATTTTGACGATTTTATTTCTTTTACTCCTCAGTTTTAGTTCCGATTAAAAGAAAATTAGACACTCGAGACTGTTTCATCACATTTCCAAAAACCTCCGCTGCGCGTCGTATTTTCAACTCTCTTCTCGGTGTTTGGAAATGTGATGAAACACTGTCACTCGTGTTTGATATATTACATCAAATTCTTCTGGGGTGGATTCGTGTGGATGATTTTCCTGCGAAATTACAAAAATAACATGTCTTAGTGATAACCTCTTTTGAACTAGCAAATATTTTATTGCCCTAACAATCTGGAAGGAAGTTGGAAAGTTTGTTATTAATAATAATAGTTGGAATGGGCCCAAACAAATGGGCCCAGCTTTGATTACCTCTATGAATAGACCTTACGTCAGCCTTTTGCTACATAAACTGGAACTGTTTTTAAGTTGATATGGTAGAAACTGAAAAATATTTGAACAGTTTGTAGAAAGTAAAGTTTCTTCTTTCTATACCAACATTGCTGACTAAAGTATGCTAAGCCCCATTGTTGTTTAGATATTGATAGTTCATCTATTTTCCTTCAAACCATTGCAAGTATTATCTTTGAATTTCTACTGTATTCC
The DNA here is from genome assembly GCA_028564885.2 of Zoanthus sanctaehelenae. Lineage (NCBI taxonomy): Eukaryota > Metazoa > Cnidaria > Anthozoa > Zoantharia > Zoanthidae > Zoanthus > Zoanthus sanctaehelenae. The sequence goes on from JAOTRI020134984.1 coordinate 14,791, forward strand.
AAGTATTAGCAGTCCTGAATATTGTGCAGCTGGGGATGACGTGTCGCATTCCCAGCTTTACATTCTCATTGAAGTATATATAAAGAGTTCCTTACCTTTAGAAAAAACTCAAATATTAGTGATAAGCGTTTGAAGAGCTCGAGTTGCCCTGAGATTAAACACGCATTACGGAGGAATAAGTCGAAACTTTATTTCTGTTATTTTCAGAAGTGATTTATAAAAATTTCTCCCATTAAAATGTCTAATAATCAAATAAAAAGTTTATTTATAACATTTCTCGCCACTAGTTGCTTGATTGTACTTGATATTTTACGTCAGCATGTGACAAAACGAGATAAATTGTTCAAGATGGTGGAGAAACGAGATCACCCTTAAGCATGACAGGAATTCCAAATCAAATCATATGTTGCATTTTTAACGTCCAATTCAACGATCTAATCTGTTGGAAGTGTTTAGTGGGTGAGCCATTTCCTGCATATAATTATATTATGTCGAAAGCTGTCTCTGGCATAGACGATTTTCCTAAATCAACTATTGGCAACCATTTTTTGCATTCACGTGAATGCGTGGTGAAGCTTTGTACTCAGTGTGGTAGGAATAATCAGTTATTGTATTCGAAATTGTAAAAATTGGTCTTTAAAAAAAACACAATTATCTTCCAAAGTTTTAACACTGATAAGTGCCAAACAATCTGATATTTGAATTATTAAAATTCAGTTTTACTTTTAGACATTAACCTGCTGAAATTGGAATCATTGAAATGAGTGATCATTTGCATTTTTAAACTAGTACTATTTTCGTATCATTGGTTGATGGTGGTGTAGATACTGGTGAAATATTATCATTATATATTATGAAATATTTTATACCATTAGTTCTGTCATTGTTCCAAAATGTTTGTTACATGTATTTTTAAATTTCTTGATACTGATATCAACATCAAATACGTAAAAACAACAGGGGGTTAATTTTACAGCAGCTTATCCCAGTTTTAATTAATTCAGAAAAAATCTTTTTTAAAAGTTGCCTGATATGTAGAATTCTAAATTGGTTTCAAGGGATTAAAGTCTGAAACGTTGTGGTGACTGAAATAGCATTGACCTAAATAGTTTTACGCTGACTAAGAAGATCCAGCGTAATCTTTCTTCAATATACTTTCCACATGCAGTCAAAGAAAGCTTAATCATGTTTTACTAAACAGGTGTATAATTGTAAGATGAGATTAGTTATCACGATTCTTCAAAGACATCAAGCACACCAAACCTACGAAGGCATTTAAACGAAACAATCGAAACATTTGAGAGGTTTTCGTTTATAACATGTTAGAACTTTTTTGATGTCTTAAAGGTCATAAATACGAACGGCTCCGCCTGTTATTTGAATTGCTATGCAGATTGCAGTGATAACTCACATTGCTGCTTTATTGTCACCAGTTCTCCAGAGCTCTTATGAGTCTACTTTTACCGCAGATAAAAAAGTTTTTAAAAGTTCAATAAAATGTTATTTAGGACGAATTAGTCAAGATCAAAACAACACAAGATTGCTTGATAATAACAACAATCAAAGTAATAAATGACAGAACAGCTGAAGCAGAAACACGACGTTGTGTAGATGTTCAGTCCTCTACACTCCAGACCATCAAGTGTTTCATCAACTGTTTTATGAAGCAGTGGAATCGGGTGATACGGCAACCATTAATGACATTAATGTGACAGCTGTGAACTAATCTCTGCATCAGGCCCACATACTTTTTTGGTGGATGAATATTCTGGCACAAACATATCAGGCTGCAAGCGTAGGTAGAAGGGGAATTCACAATCAGAAAGCTATGAGCATTTGACGATAATAACAGTTAATGACAATATTCGGTCCTGCTTTCGAGAGAAAATGTCTCAGTAGCCTTGTCTCATTTCGAGGCAGCATTAACCAAGTACATTAAAAAGAACAAAAGAGTTCATTTTGGTAACACTATATTTCAAAAAGTTGCCATACACTGTGCAACAAAATGCTCCCGAGCACGTTAATAAGCACGTTAATAAGCTACAGTTACAAAGTAACTACTTAGTCCGACAAGGGACTCAGTATATGTCCGAAACAACAGTAAGTTTTCTGTCTTTTAATAGTTATATTGTGTATAATTTACATATTTGTCACAAATGTTTTATGCAGTCACACTAGTTTACCGCTAATCATCATTTCTTCAGTACAAAGTGAAAAATCTGTCTCTAGTGCAATTGCACTCTCACTGACTAATTTAATAAATCAGTTTTATGCTAACTGGGTGTGGCCCTACTGTGTAGGAGAGCGGGGACATATCTCCTGTATCTTATATTGAGACAGATAAAACTTGTTACCGCCAGGTGTCGTATTAACTGTTCTATCTAAGATATATGAGAGAGTGATGTTTCAACAGGTTTATGTGGAATTCTACATGAAATTGTTGCTACATCCTTCTGGATACCTGAAGAGGCATTCCTGCTGCACCGCTTTGATAAAGATGACCGAGGACTGAAGGGCTAGTCTTGACAGAGGTGAGGTTGTGGCGGCAGTAGCTATTAATTTAAGTATAGCGTTTGATTCTGTCTACCATAGCCTGTTACTAGCAAAACGTAAAGCATATCAATTCTCGAATAGTGGTAAATTGAGCTGATGTCGGCCTACATTCGCGGGAGACGACAACTTGTAAAACTAGTTGGTGCCTATTCTGAATGGAGAACTGTTAGGTCCGGGATCCATCAAGGGAGCCTTTTAGGACCTCTGCTGTTCAATATGTATGTGAACGATCTTAATAATTTTGTAGGAAATACCTCATTACGCCGGAATATATGTTGACGATACAACCTCGTATGCCTCGGACACATCTCCTGTTGTTCTAGAATACATTAAATAAACTCATATCTTCAAGTAGTACGTGATGGCTACACAAGCAATGGGCTTTGACCCAGTAAATTATGAATATAATATTTACTTACATGACACCAATATAGGACTGTCGGATAGTTTGAAAATTCTGGGCGTCATTTTAGATTTAAAAAAATGACGTTTAAGCCTTACATATTAGATCAACTTAAGAAATCATCTGCAAAGGCAGCCGCATTGCGCAAGTTGCACAGTTTTATCCCAATAGATGATACTTGGAGTATTGTGGCTCAATTCTACTAGGAATAATAAATGGGCTCAAAAACAAGTTAGAGAACACTAATTACTATACCTTAAGGACTATCTTGGTTTATTCTAGTTTAGTACCGTATGATTTTCTGGAATACAAAATTTAGAGATGAGACGGCAATTCCAGTCATTAGTTATTTTAAATAAATGCTTAAATGATCAGATACCAGAATATAATTTAAGGGGGTCTGGTACCCGCCTCATGCTAACGTTTAATTTAGAATGCATGCATTAATCATAGTAATATTTCACCACTAAGCTGTGGAATGATTTACCCACTGGGGTTAGGGGGTGTACGGACTTGGCCACCTTCAGACACGCGCTGCGTTCGTTTATGGCGCGTCCGGCTGCGGTGGCCAGGCTGGACACTCAATTTCCGTTGTAGGTGCACCATTCCATAGCATAATTATACTTTTTTTATACTTTTTTAAAAACTTTTTTTCAATTAAATGATAAGTAATTATTTATATCTTCGGTTTACTAGTCCGACGTGTTAACCAGTACGCCACAAGGACTAACCACGCTTGCAACGCAGACGGACAATGTTATGTAGATGGTAACTGTAGGGGTTCCCGGGGCGATATTTTTCTCTATAGGTAAGTTGAACACCGTAATTTTTGGTACGCATATGTGGTATTGTATGTATATAAATGAAATAGGAATGCGTTCGGAGTGTAGATATTTAGAAAGAAATAAGAGAAAAATAACATATATATAGCCCTCGGCGGGAATCGAACCCCACATCTTCAGTTTACTAGTCCGACGTGTTAACCACTACACCACAAGGACCACTGACCACGCTGGCAAATTTCTTTCTTTTGTTACGGCCGTTTTCGATGAAAGAACATTTATTTTGGTTAGTAATAATACGTGACGAGAAAATCACTAATATTGCTACATCTACGGAAAGCTATACCATAGGAAGTTCTTTAAAAACATTCCTACAACGTTCTGATGAATAGAGTATGTTAGAATGTTTTTTAATGATTTGAGCGATGTTAGCTAATGAAGGGTTCTCGGTGATAACGAAAGGGATAGTTTCAGATTTAGGCTAAGGTTTAGTTTTAAGTGCGTCAGCTCGAGGAATAGCGGAAGCCCGTTGAATCTGTGTTGTTAAGCAGGCCACACACAAGCGAAAACAGCGCGGCGCTGCTTTTGCCGCGAAGGGTTTAAGCGTATATGAATTCAGCTCATGTGGTTGTTCTCCGCACACTGAACGCTGTTATCAACAAAAATTAGTCTACAGTTCACAGACGGCGCCATATGTGATTCACGAAAATGGCGCCAGCACTAAATTCGGTTAGATTCCGCACACTTGGAGAAAGCTTTGCGCGGCAAAAAAAATATCGAGCATATTTAATATTGAGTGCTGTTGCCGCAGCTGCAAGTGCGCTTGAAAATTCACTCCGCACACCTGGCGAATTCTTCTCGGCGGATTTAGGGACACGCTGCGTAGTGTGTGGCCTGCTTTAGAAACGTTTTATCATAACTACGATAAACAAGGTAATCTATAAATTCTTTAGTGCTCTCAGTATAGTTATCGTGGTTAGAGCAAATACGTCGTAGGCGAAACGCAAGGCTGTAAGAAAAGAGCGATTAGTGTAACGCGAATGGCAAGTAAGTTCTGGTGTTTGTCAGTAGATTTAGTTTAAAGGTCTGTTTCAATATATCCATCTTTAAGAGAAACCATAACATCAAGAAACGGTATTTTGTATGCAGAGTTTGAACAAGTGAACTTAATAGTAGAGTGTAGATTATTAAGATAATCAATGAACAACTAAAGTTTTTCTTGGCTTTCAGTCCAGAACATAAAAATGTCCGCATCAATGTATCTAAACCACGTGTGTGGTTTATAAGGTGAATTAGCAAGGGCATCATGATCAAATTTACCTAGAAATAAGTTGTTCATTGATTTTTCTCATTCAGTTGTGTTATCACTAAATATTTTATACAGTAATACAGCACTGAAATTATGATTGATTTAAAATCATTGCTTTGATGGGATGGGGGGGGAATCACTCAAAAAATTAAAGAAAAATTAGGGGATTTGAAAATGTTTTCGACTGATCACAATCGTACGATCCAACGTGGGAAATTATATTATAAAATGATCGTACACGGTTTAGCACTGTTTTTCACCGATTTATTGACGTATAGCAGTCTTATATTAATGATTCTCTTATACACCTGAAATATTTGGCATCAGTTATCTGTGGTTATATTGGTTGGCTGATGATGAGTGTTTTATAATATGTAACTGAAGAATGAATAAACTTGAAATAAACAAATGTAAAAAAACAAAAACTTGACTTAGAAACATTTTTAATATTATTATACTAGAGAAACTAAATTAATGCCACGGTCATAGTGAGGTTGTTTACACTTGCTAAAACTCTGCCTTTTAATAATAATCCTATATAGCAACTGGATTAGGTGTTTATAAAGTTAGCTTTGTTCTCTTCTGTTATTCGTTGTTATATCAAGAATTATCATATTTGACAATGTACTACTTAATGGTTTGTTTGACATAAAAAACTAGACATTAACCCAGGCTTTGCATCTTCTAACTTATTAAAATATCGAGTGAAGATGTCTTTCATCAGACATCAGAATACTTTTCATTCTATAAATATCTAAAACCCAGGTATTTCTGAGTCGGCCCAGTCTACTAGTACTAGAGATTCCAACTGATAACATAAACCTTCAAAATTTTATGAGGTTTTTTATTTCAAAGCAATCTCAAACTGAGCCAAGACGATTGTACGGATATGGATACTCAGTTTATAACTAGACGACGTTATAGACTGAGTGTTGTGCATGGGAGCTGCAGAGCTAAAGCGATTGCGATTGTTACAACAGGCCCGTTGGCTGTTTTCTAACCTGGATACTAGGTGGGTTCCTCCTTATGATCACTTAAAACAGACCTTTCATGTAAACAGTGTCACACAAAATTAAACTTACCGTTATTGCAGAAGATTTTCCAGTTTAATTCGACGGGGGTGTAGCCAAGCATAATTTGCATTCGTAATATACCTCTGTACGGTGTTTTTAAGATGGCTGAAATATTTTGTGTAGTTTTGGTATTTATTCATCATTATTGTGCTGAAATTTGATCCAAAAAGTACTTATTTTATAACAGATTATGATGAATTGCTTCAGTGTAAACAAAATTTCTGACAATTCTAAGCTCATTCCGGTAGCTGAATTCTATATCAATTTTATTAATAAGACTAACACTTGCGCTGTATGAATGCAGCTTGTCACGCCGATCATACTGACTGCTTGAACCGACAATGACAGTCACACCGAGATTTTTTTTACATATAACACACAGTATTCCCAAGAGCTATTATTGTTACTATTGTGTTTATTTCTTTGAATTATCAGTAATAGTGTTAGGATACTATATTACTTTTCATATATTACTATATTACTTTTCACTCCAGCACTAAAGAAGACTAGTTCTACTAGTCGAAATATTTGCAATAAAAGTTTGATATTGTCGTAGTGCCAGCCTTGCATTTTATT
>JAOTRI020134985.1:0-11132 GCA_028564885.2 Zoanthus sanctaehelenae
TGTTCAAAAGCCGATTAGCACTAACCCAGGGTTAAATGTTTAACCCATGATCTTGTTTCCTACTATACATCAGGGCCAGTTGTTCAAAAGCCGATAAGCACTAACCCAGGGTTAAATGTTTTACCCATTATCTTGTTTCCTCCTTTGCATCAGGGTTCAGTTGTTCAAAAATCAATTAGTACTAGCCAAGTGCTAAATGTTTAACCCATGATCTTGTTTCCTACTATACATCAGGGCCAGTTGTTCAAAAGCCGATTAATATTAACCCAGTGTTAAATGTTTAACCCATTATCTTGTTTCCTACTATACACCAGGGCCAGTTGTTCAAAAGCCGATTAGAACTAACCCAGGGCTAAATGTTTAACCCAAGATCTTGTTTCCTACTATACATCAGGGTCCAGTTGTTCAAAAGCCGATTAGTACTAAACCTAGGGTTAAATGTTTAACCCATGATCTTGTTTCCTACAATACATCATGGTCCAGTTGTTCAAAAGTCGATTAGCAGTAATTGCAAAACAGTGCTGATGGCTTTGACGCACAGTAGACAACCCTAATAGTAAATCTTCTCCCACAACTGCTGCTAAACACTTTTTGCTAACACCCCTAACCACAAAGCTCGCGAAGCACATCTCATCCTCAAAGCCAATACTCTTGAACCTTATGGACTCATTATTAGAAAGAATTGTAATTTTTTACATTTTCTACCTTTTTATTCTTATTTGGTTGTATTTATTTATTTATTTTTTCGTTATTTATTTATTAATGTTTTGTATAATTTACTGCTTATTTGTTATTTACACGTTATATCATATTTCGTTTATTGCCTTTCAACGGTTTTAATTTTTAAGATTTTTTACGAAATTGATATATCATATTTCGTTTTCCCAATATATAACTTTTGTTTGTGTAAAGATAACCTGATGAAGATCGGTCTGGCCGATCGAAATATAGTTGTTTAAATTTATTCTCGTTGTTTGTCAACTTTTCTTATATATTTCTTTTAAAACATTATTATATTGGTTGACTTGGTCCGGCAAGGATCCAACGATACAGAAAGTTGTACGCGGGTTTTCAGTACAAAATTATTATGAGAAATAAAACGAAAACAGCGGTGACGATTATTAAGAATATGCGCATAGTCAATTGAAATCAACTTTTAATTAACGTTTCGTATGCGACTACATACATCTTCAGAAGTGACGGTTAATGGTACAGAATTTGAATTTAAACACGGACTACAGACTGCGGACTACGGACTGGGTATAAAACACGGATTGAGGTATAAACTACGGATTGAGGTATAAAAAACGGACTAGTACTACGGACTGGGTATAAAACACGGATTGGGTACAAAATACGGACTGGGGATTAAAATACTGAAAAACACTGGAGAGTGGATTAAATGTTTGCTAAATGGTGAAAATACAGGCTGTCAGATAACTTCAGCGCATAGAAGAGAGATTATTATTTTTTGCGCCATAAATGTCACGTGCTGATCAATATGCTCCCTTGCTACTCCAAGACGGCTTGTGTCAAAGGTAATTCCCACGATTTTTTGGTAAGTTCTTTTTAGTTTTTTCAATTTTGATTTTTTAAAAAGGTTGCGAAATTATTGAAGTATGATAACTGAACTGGCTTTTAAATTTTATTTCAAGAAATATTAAATTACAGACATCATTTTCTTTATAAAAACAACCCAGTTGCTAAATACCCGGCAGTCGGGAGGTTTCTGAAATAAACTAAATGCCACAGCCGTCAAAAACTGACAATTTATTGAAAGAAACGTATTTAAAGTAGCTGCGACTATTTCATTGTTGTTTAGCAAAGCCAAGCGATTTCAGAAACATTTCGGTAGTGCAGTAGTCGGTTTTGTCGAGTCTGAGCAGACCAAGAAACTGAAATATTTATAGCTCAAAGTCAAAGTTAACGATAATGTCGTTCTGTGCTAATCATTACGGTTATTAGCAATTTACAATATATAATTTTGACATCATTTTAAGTTAACAAAATATTCAGTAAATTTTAATAAAAAGTTAAAAGAGAAAAGAAATAGTGAAAAAACATAAAATATCATGATATCGAACTCGAACGTGGAAGTCACTACTTCTAACAATAAAACACTATCACTAGACCACCGCTACAACTGTCATTGTAAGTTGTAAATTTAGTTGTTTTCATCTTATTGGGGCAGTATTTGCACTTATTTTGTATATTATTTAAACACTTTTCATTGAGATTTATATTTTTTATATTGCAATTTATTATAAATATAACCTCATTTTGTTAATCAATTTAACAGTTTTTGACGGCTGTCCGGCATATAGTCTTTTTGAAACCCTTCCCGGCTATCGGGCATTTAGCCACTTCGCAAAAATAACCTCAACAAAGTGCCCATGTGCCCGTCAACCACTGACACGGTCTCAAATAAACTAAATGAACAGCCAGCAACTTATTTATGGATTCTATAATGAAATAGCAGTCCGGTTGGCCTAAATAGCATTACGGTTATTCTAAATAACTTACAAGTCAGTTGCTTGTTTTATGGTTAGCTTTCAATACCGGCAAAGTGCATGCTTCTGACGCGAAAACTATTTCTACATTTCAATGGACATCATTTAAAAATAAAAATAGATATATAGCTATCCAAATCTGATTCTGATACTGTGACGTCAGCGTATACAAAAATATACGGATATGAACGGTCCACACGTATTCGGATACACAGAAATTTCCACTGTAGAGAGCGTATACAGAAATCTCCGGATACACTGAGCGTATACGGCGGACACGTGTTGTGGCTAGGTGTATCTGCATAAAAATATTTGCGGATACAAAAATCTCGGGATACGTGTAAACGGGGCCTAAATCTAACTTAGTCTATTTAAGACGATTACCAACTGCCGGGCATTTAGTCACAGTGTAAAGATAACAGGAAACGTTACGATAAAAATACCGTACATATTTTTTTATTTGCCCCAATAATTTATTCTTGAGCCAAGAAGTTTCCTTGCAAAGCTTAAATCTTACCAACTTCAGCTTCAGTATTTCTCAGCTACGATTACGTTTATATGCAGTCAAAAATACCTACTCCATAATTCATTTTTATTCATTTCAGTTTTATATCCATTCCGTAGTCTAGTTCATATTTTATACCTCATGCAGTCCGTGTTTTATACCCAGTCCGTAGTCCGCAGTCCGTAGTCCGTGTTTTATACTGACCGTGTTTTCAACCATAAAAAAGTCCCAAGCGTACCGTTTGCAAACTGACAGTTCTTTACGAAAGCCGAGAATGGACAGACATTTCCGAATTCTAAATTTCCGAGTTCAGCATTTTCTGAATTCAAAATTTCCCAGTTCAAAATTTTTCCAATTCAAAATTTCCCAATTTAATATTTTCTGAATTCAAAATTTCCGAATTCAAATTTTTCCGAATTCAAAATTTCCAAATTCAAACGTTTTCGAATTCAAAATTTCCAAGTCCATGCAGCATTTTCTGAATTCAAAATTTTCGAGTTCAAAATTTTGCGATAAAGATAAGAAGCCTGATTCGACGTACTACCAAGCTACAATACTGAGTGCCGTGACTGTATGCTGTAGGGAATACAGTAAAAATCCGCAAAGTTCTAAGAACCTATATTTTCAGGAGTTAGCTTTAGCAGGTTCTTATATAAATGAGAAATGCACGTGCCAAAAGTTTTGTTTGACACTTTTTAAGTTTGTTTTTGTTTTACGTCTTTTATTGTCAATTTAGCTAAGCTCATAATTTATTCAATATTGTAATCAGTACTTATATATTTTGCTTCTTAATTGACTTGAAAACACTTTTTAACTTTTGCTTTTGTTTTACGTCTTTTGTTGCAAACTTAGCCAAGCTCATAATTTATTCATTATTGTATTCAATATATATATAAACTCGTTTGCTTCTTGAACAATTGACTTGAAAATGACGTTAGCCGACGTCGAAACGTCGTCTCATTAAACATGTTATCGCTAAATTTTATAATTAAATTGTTAAATAAGAATCGTCTCATCCGAATATATATATATATATAAGCCGCTGTTTGCTTATGCATTAAAAATGCATGGTGCTGAAATAAGCTCATATAAAGTCTAATTACAATTCGTGCTGTGATTGGCTCACACAAAATATTTTGTTGCATTACCTTACGTCGAAGTTGAGATTTTTTTCCCGTGTATAATGTACTCTACACGCGTGCATCGGCTCTAAGATGCTGACGTCTTGCCAACCTCTCTTCTCGCCTGGCTCGTTGGCAATTACATTTACAATCAATCAGAAATTGATCAAGAGGGAAACCTTACGTTTATCTCATCTTCAATTTCTGGTGGCAAGTTGGTTGTTGTATTTACAAAGTGAAACGAACAATTTACGAATAATAGTGCCTAGTGGTAACACCCGCCGCAAGGCTGTGAAGTCATTTTTAGAATTCGTATATAAAATTATATGTACAATCGTAAAGCAGGTGGACGTACTATTTTCTGTTATTTTCAAGGTGTGAAAGGACTATCGATTGCTAAAATTCGATCATGAGAAAAGCTGTAGTTATGTGTTGTCTACTTACTATAACTGGGCATGTATCAAGCCAAATGTGTCAACCTCACGGATTCGCAGGCTGTGAATGCAACATTTTGGGGGTTTGTGACTACGAAGATAAACTGATCGCTCCTGGTTTGGATAATACGTTTACCGGATATGCACCGATAGGAGTAGAGCAATTTCACTACGCTAAACAGCCCCAAGATCCGCCTAACTTGGCATATTTGTGCGAAAGTAAATTCTTTACAGTTTTGTACGACTGTAACGCAAGAATACCGTTGTACACAGCGACCATGGTAAATAAGGATCAACTAAACGGTGAATACGATCGACCGAAAAAGAATGATTTCAAACAAAGTGCGAAACTCCTTCCAACATTCCAGCAAGGAAAAGCTGATTACAAAAGCTCAGACCTTCGCGAGGCGTGCTATGAAAATAGTGGTAAGCAGTATCTAACCGAACAAAGTTGGTACCAAGAAAAAAATGGTCAAATGGGAAAGCCAAACTGCGTGGAAAATAGTAAGGAGGAGAGATTAGCCAAAATGTCAAAAGGCCACCTGATAGCGAGTCGCTATGGAAAAGGAGTACCTCAGAAAACCTTGGCAACATATACGTTCACAAATGTAGTTCCCCAGTTTGAATCGTTCAATAACGGTGACTGGAGGGATCGTGAGCACTACCTTATTGACGAATGGGGACCACAAAATTGCGGGTCCCCTGATCATCTCAAAGCAAAACTGTTCATCGTAGTTGGAGTAATACCATCAACGTACCAGGATATCATGAATCCAAGATTCTTTGGCAAGTCAGGATTTAGCAATTTCCAGGGCATTTCCCAATTAACAGATACATATACGGCAGGGAGCGGTGGGAATGAATACAAAATAAATGTGCCAAAATTTATGTGGACTGCTGCCTGCTGTACTTTCCAATATTTAAATGCCCAAAAACAGTTAGTGGATGGCATCCAAAGCATTGCTTTCTATAGGAGAAACGATCCGGGAAACGAGGTATCTATAACAACAACGCCGGCAAAGATGTTTACGGATTTCAAAAAATTGTGGCCAGGGATGGCCGACATCCAACCTTTTCCAAAAAACCCCAAGTGTATGGGCATTCAATAATCTTGTCGTCTTGATTAGTTGAACATAACTTTAGTAGCGATAATTATTCGGAACTATTTGCTATGTTCAAAGATTCTTCCTAAGTAAATTGATGAATAACCTTGACTTTACAAATGTGTCCGGTGTTTAAATATACGCTGGCCATAATACAAATGGGATCATTACAAACGAGTATAATGTCAACACCAACTTCCGAGCGATCAAAAGCCCAACTGAACTGAAATCTACTTTCAAAATACCAGGCAGTAGTTTAGCCATTCGACCGTTTATTTAACGCCCCACAGTACAGTACATCAGAATTTACATCGTGTAAACTTCCCAACTCAATGAGATGAAAGAGATGAATCACATAACTTAAACTACACGCCTAATGGCGTTTATTTAGCTACCAAGAGTATCATAGTAAAAATATCTTGCCTAAGAAATGCAAACAATCATTTTTAAAACGAGTAAAAGAAATTAATATTTGCAAAGATTCTGCCTATAGTATGTTTCTTTAGATATCTGTCGATTTCCCATAACCTTTGTAAAAGTGAATTCTTCCTATAGCTAGTATTGTACTTGCAAAACTTGTTCTACAAAAAATAATCAATTAACAAATACTTAGTAAAAGCTTTATTAAGATGTTAAAAATTTTCTTACAACAACATAAAAGCAATGATAATAAAGGTTGCACTCATTCTGATTATCGATTTTCCCTTCGATTTTCCCTTGTTATAAACTTCTAATCAATTCTAAGGAAGAACAAAACACTGATTATTTTTGATTAATCATATCAGAAAATGAAGTCATGCTTTCAAGAAACTTTTAAATTGCACAGTAAAAGTTAATTAATCACAATACTATATATGGAAAACACTTGAAAATTATTTATGATCCACTACGGCTACGAGTCAAAAGGGTTTTACGCTACAATGGTTGCAAGTCAGTACTACATATGATAAAAATAATAATAATAAACGATGTCAAACTTCTCTGGGATGTCAATATACAATGTGACAATATAATAGAGGCTCGAAGACCAAACATTGTTTTAATTGACAAAAAAGAGAGAGCTTGAATTATTGCTGATATTGCACTACCTGCTGATGGTAAGGTAGAGGAAAAAGAAAAAGAGAAAGATGAAAAATATCAGGACCTCAAGAGAGAAATTGGAAGATTGTGGAGAATGAGAAAAGCACAAATAGAGCCCGTAGTGATAGGAGCCCTTGGGAGTGTGACGGAAGGATTTGATAAATGGATTGAAAAGCTTGGAATTCCATTCAATATTGCTGTTATGCAAAAGACTGCCTTGTAAGGAACAGCAAGGATACTAAAAAAAGTTTTAGAAATGTAAAATAAGGAAGAAGGTCCTCTTGTTAGCCCTAGGTCATTTGTTATGAATCGCCTAACAGGAGTATTTACGGTAATAAGAACAGCCAGAGCATAAGATGAAATGAACATAATAATAATAGTAATAATAATAATAATAATAAAATAATCAATGTTCTGTTTTTATTTTTAACTTCTTTATGTACAGGAAGAGTTCAACAACTTTATTAATAATTCAGGTAAAAGGTTTATAATAAAAATAATTTATAATAATTAATAAATTAAGTACTACATCTTTACATAATACAGAGTAATAATTTGCAGTTCAACTACATCCATCGGAGACAGAGATAAAAATATTATCACATGGTTACATTAACAACAATATAATCATTTAATAAATAACAATTATAATAATAATAATAAGTAAAAAAAATTAAACTTCATTAATAAAAAAAAGAATTTCAATAACTAATTTAGTTTCAATAAAAAAAATATCAACAGTAAAAATTCTATTTAATGATTCCTTCAGCAGTTTCATAATCAATGTCCATGTCATTTATGTTACAACAAGCTCTTCGAACAGTTCTTGAGCCTCATAGGCAGATGAGGGCTGATTGTATAAGTGCAAAAGATACTCTGGCTCTTATCCAGGAGATGGTTTTTGAGTACTGTTCCCCCTTCTTCAGGGCTATAATCTCTGCCAGTGTAATGTGGTAACGTATACACTCCGGATCCATTCCGCCGGTGGAGGTAAAGCTAAGGGCATGATTTTACCTTGTTCTACGTCAAGAATCCTGTTTGCATACTGCCTCTTCTCTTTCTCGTGTCATCTATAAATCTGTTGTTGTTCAAGTTCCTTGTATGAATCAGCATTCAGGTGGCACACCCTCACATCGAAAAAGGCTGATCTTTGTGTTTCCCAGAAACCATGTTCATGGATATCTAATCTTGCATCTTGTGCCGTGTTTGCACCTTTGTTTAACTGCTCACTAGAGACGTCTTGTAGAATTGGCTTGACTTCCACATCATTGCATACCATCTTTAGACATTCTGCTTCCATGGCCCTCAACTCATTGTGTCGTTGAATAATGAGCCCACCTCATTAGCAGATCATAGCATGATCAACCCTGAAGACGTCTCCCCATACACATGTAGAGAGAATGTCATCCACAGGCCAGTCGTAGCGTAGTTTAATTGTGTCACAGAACTCCCGTTTGTTTAGGTTAAAACCCTTTTCACGGAGGGGAAGCACTGTCAGCCAGACTGATGTTCCCTTTTCAGCTGTCAGGTCAAGCATATACTTTGTCTTTAGTGATGCTACTTCCTTTATCTTCTCTGTAGTATCCCTGAGTTATGCTGCTTTTTCTCTCTTAACTGCCTGTCATAACGATGTAACAAGGGATTCGTCTGGTAGTTGATGGGTCTGTGATACAATTTCCTCGACTAGTGGTACTGTCACTTTGACTGATGAGGTGTACTCATGGCTTATTTCATTTGTTGGGTTTCCCATACCAAGTCCTCCCATTTGCACTGGCAATGCCAAAATGTCCCTTTCTAGCTCATTGCAGTTGTGTTGGAATAATGAGGGGATAAGCACTTCATTTATCGATCTTTCAAGAGGCTCAAGTAGTTCGTTAATGTCTGGCAAAGTTCTTAAAAAATACACCCATTGATATTTCAGGCCAAAAGTGTAGGTGGTGTATCATGCCTGTGGCCGAGTTAAAGCAAACTCTGCAAGCTGTGCTACTTCACTGACCCAGTCAGACACTTTCTCGCTGAAGTATTCATCTCAATATTGTTGTGAGCCGATAGCTGCACCCAGATGTTTCTGTCCTTCTACTGTGATGTTAATCGCTGTTCCCCGGAATATTTCTTGTATATCCTTCTCCTTTTCTGGCTTCACAATAATCCAGCATTTCTTATCGTTAGGGAAGTATCCTAGATCTGGGCCTATGCTGATCAGTGTATTCCACCTTCTCTTGATTTCTGCAGCGGGGCCCGCTCCTCTCACGTTATTGGCAAACCAACATTGTTTTACCGTCGACGCCACTTGTAGGCCTGTAATCAAGGGCTAGACACTTAGAGCATAAAGGGCCATAGCTAGTGGGTCTCCCTGTGTAGTGCCTTTAGTCGACAGGATCTCTTTACCCCCAGTAATAAATAGGCGAGCTTGCTCTCTGTAGGTGTTGATATTATAAGCTGCAATCATGGGGCACAGTACACGGATGTTATGAAGTGCGGCTGCTCTATTCA
This sequence comes from Zoanthus sanctaehelenae, assembly GCA_028564885.2. Classification (NCBI taxonomy): domain Eukaryota; kingdom Metazoa; phylum Cnidaria; class Anthozoa; order Zoantharia; family Zoanthidae; genus Zoanthus; species Zoanthus sanctaehelenae. Next base: position 9,247 of record JAOTRI020134985.1, read on the forward strand.
GAGAGTTAAACGTGTTAGAAGCATCCGCGTCGGTTTTGTCTGCTTTAAAGATAGTATGCATAGCGTGTACAGCAGCCTAACTTCCAGACTTCTGCCCAGCACACAACTGGAGAGAGCCACTAGCTTCAACGACATCCGCCTTCACAACATTCATAACGCATTTTCCGACAATTCTTAATGAGACCTCTCCAACACCTTTATCAAGGGGCTCTGTGGTCGTGGGGTTGATGTATTGCATACACAGAGTCTTTGTCATTGTCGCTACTGCCTCGCAAAGCCTTGTTAATGATTGTTTAAAGGGCTTACAGGTGAGCATTCTCTTAAAACCATTTGCATCAACCATGGACGGACCTCTGTATCCCTTCGTCTGCAGAGCAGCTTGCCTGACCATATCGCCATTGATCTCAGAGTATATAGATTCTGGAATTGCATCTTCAAATGGCCCAAAGAGCAATGAGCCCAGCTTTGCTGATTGTGGTTTGCTGTGTCATAACCTCATCTGATAGGGATAATACGCCACCATTAGATGATTCGCTCAAAAAACGTAATGCAGAGTTGATCTGACCTTCCATCAATCTTGGATTGGGCTGGGCAGTCTGATCCCCTTAGGCTTTCCAATACAACATTGAATAATTCTTCCTTCCCTCAATAGCTTATCAATCTCACCCTCTTTCCACAGCACAAGGCATTTGTAATAATAATAATAATAATAATAATAATAATAATAATAATAATAATAATGAACTTTATTTTGGTGTCAGTAAAATTCTAGCAGTCAACAAGTTGACACTAATTGAGAACAACAAATATTCATTAGGCCCCATAAAACAAGATAAGTTTATTATCTCTGCCTGTATCTGAATCTGAGCTTATGTCTGCATCATATTTTTTTTGTTTAATCCTATTCAAATAACAATAAAATTTTCAAAAATTAATGTGTTTTGAGCTTTTGACTTGTAAGATGTAACTTCATGTTTTTTTAAATGCATCACATGTTGCTGTTAGTATGTTTTCCAATTTTTGATGATATCAGATATACAGGTACCAAGGATTATTAATTTTTAAAGTATTTTATGAACTGGATTATTGACTGAATGTTTTAGCCAAATATTGTTGTATTGATTCTTCCTTTCACCAACTATGGACACTTTGAATGAATCAGGATTTTACAGGTTTCACACGATCATGAAAAGTCATGAAATTTGAAAATGCATTTTCCAGGCCTGGAAAAGTCATGTATGAAGTAGCTTTATGATTGTTATATATTATTACTTTTTCCCAAGGTATGCAAGAAGCAACTGCAGACAAAAGGAATGACCTCATTTGTAGAGGAGTACCTCTTGTGGCACCATTTTGGAAACAAAACTATGGAGACCAATTTGGACCTAAAACATGCCTACCTCGAGAGTGTCAAAACACTTTTGAACCCTTTCAATCTCTCGTTGTTTATTGACTCCTACATCAGACGTACAGATCTTGGCATTCATCGACCTGACACAAATCCAAATCACAAAACCATCAAGGTTCCGATTCTTCTTCTCAGTGGTGTGTTCTCTCCTCATGATGATGATGTAGTAAATATGAACAGTCGATTAGACCCCAAGAATTCAAACTACATGAAAGTATCTGATAGTGGAGGAATGGAGCTTGAAGAGCAGCCAGCAAAAGTAGCAACAGCTCTTGTGCTGTTTTTACAAGGGATAGGCTATGGTATGTTGACAGAAATTTTATTTAATTTCTAAACTTGAGGCAATTATTTCCTGGAAATTACCCTAATTACCAGACACTTTATCCCCTCTAGGAGAAGAAAGTAACATCTAAATATCCTACAAGCTTAAATTGAGTTTGAATTCTTAAAAAGGGGAAGGTGGGGGGGGGGGGGGCGG
>JAOTRI020134995.1:0-11131 GCA_028564885.2 Zoanthus sanctaehelenae
GAACAAATAGAAACCTTAACAGCGATAGCACAAAGTATTCTTATGTGCTCTTCTAATTTCCTCTGACAGATCTTCAACCCCACAAAGTCAGATTCACGATTAAAAACAGTAATCTTAATAATATTTCTCAAAATGGCGAAAAAATTTCTTAGTTCCTCCGTCACTGAGACAACATACATATTGAGTTGCATAGCCAGTTCTCTATCTTACTTTTTCTGAGTGGCCTGGGACGAAACTCAACCGATATTTTTTTTCTCATCGGCCAAACATTTTTTTTTGGTGTCCGGTGATGAAATTTATTACCTCACCTACAGTACTTAAAAACTCACACAGCTAACATTATTTCTCGTTCATACGGTCATTTTTCGACCATTGCGCAACATTTCTCAACAAGTGATTTTTTCTCTCAATCATGATACTAAAAACTGAACAAGTAAACTTTTTTTCTCACCCAGCAAATAATTTTTCTCAACTAATAAAAGATATTTCTCAACACTTATCAGTAATTTGTTATACTTTTGACATGTTTGGCTTGCTATATGTCTATCTGAAAAAATCAGGTTTTTTACATTCCTTATATTCCTTCGGTTTTTTACAATAAGGCTTTGAAATTATTAATTTTTAAAACATCTGAACACTAAACAAAGATGCTACAACTATTAAAGTTAGTTGAATAAATACTGCTTTTCATTTCAAACGATAATGTGACCGCAGTAAAAACTTTAAAAAATGTTAACAGTGACATAGAAATATGGTATTATCGTAGCTTTAGAAGACATGATTTTAATGTGTTTTTTTAATTCCTGAAGTAAGTTTCAATTTTCATTCTGGTAAAAAATATTTGAAACAATACACAATTCAGGCTCAAGTGTTATTGCTGTTCATTCAGACTAATTATAGGGCATTTTATACGCAGACGAACAATGTGCTTCGTGCATATTGATTCTTGCCAACTTGTTTTTCCTTTCTTTCTGCCTTTCTCCCGTGAAACAGACAAGGCATTCCCGGCACCGTCTTCATTTCTGTCCTAATGGAGGAAGGAGGTTTGCAGATCGGGCAAAAGTCTCCTTTACATTGGCAGTAAACATTTTTATGTTCTGCTGCGTGTTTGTAGGAAGTCCGTTTGTGAGTCTCGCCTGGTTGAATGGCCGAACAAGTTCCATTGCCAGATTCCTCTATACTAAAATGCGTTTTGCTTTCGATCCTTGCCAGTATTCATCGCATACACAGTGGCTGAGTTTACCTGCAGGTCTCAAGCACATATGCCAATGCTGTAATTGTCCACTTGGCTTGCACGAGTAAAAACCCATGCGCTGATCAGCAGTGCCTGTACCTCCTTTGGTGAAATCGTACAGCTTATACATTTCTGGCTTACCTTCACTGTCATCTTTGGTTATGGCCATGAGGGGCTGCATGCTCGATAGCAGCAGCACGTTTCGCAATCCTGACTTCTTTTGCGAAGAATGTAAGACTGCAGAACAAGTTGCTTCTCTTACTATTCCCAGAAAACATAATGGTGCCCATCTTTACCTTTCAGATTCTTCACTTCTTTAGGTATCCCTACTCTGTTCGATTTTAGGGTGCCGATGGTGGTAATTCCTTGCTGAAGAAGCCATTTAGTCAAGGGTATGAATGTGTCAGCCTGTCATAAGAGATGTTTCTTCCTTTCAGATCAACTGATTTTTTAAATTTTGTAACCATGTGTTTTACGACCTCATCGGTACCGGGAACATAGTATAGCCTGGTTCACCCTTGTTCTTTTTAACAGCCTTACTGGATACACTTGATACTACATCAGATACTAAATAACAAGTAACACATATCAAACAAAGACAATACATATACCAAAATGAAATCAAGGCTCGAAATTAAAAAAAATTCCAAGTCGCCTTTTGGCGACTATCAAAGAAAAAATGGTCGCCAAATGTAAAAATGTAGTCGCCAGATAGTACAAGAACAGAAACTTAGATGATGCTCATTTAATTAGCCTTGTTGTTTGGCTTCCGGTAGATTGTGGCTACAATTGTGGAACAGAACGAAATACTTGATCTTAAATGACTTAAGGTTACTGAACACCTTACTGAACACCTTGGGCAGTGGTTTTAGCTTTCGTTCAATAACTTGCTTGAGATATATCAGAAGCCTATAAACCTATATATCAATGAAAAGGTTATAAAATTCCCTAAACGAATATTTTTTTCAAATAAACGTTTGTGAGAAAGAACTGACGCTCTGTTTCCGATCCAAGTTTTTTCTTCGATTAGTTAACAGTAGCCGAATTTTTAACTTCCGCTGATATTTTTCTAAGCATCACCAAAGTGTGCGGAACAAAAACGTGTCGGCGATTTGTATTTGCGAAAACTAATGGTGTTTTATAATTGTTTTTAGAATATTGTAAGAGTTTTAATAAAGAGCTGCAAAAATCGATTTATAAAAAGTCAACATTAAGTTTCTTTTAAAATCGTTCTTTCGGTATTACTCTATTGCTATGCCAAATTTTGAGGCAAAATAGCTAAAGTTTGATGATTTATGAACTTTTTTCCTTATTATATAGTAAAAATTTATATCAAGAAAAGATGGTTTGAAAAAAAGCCGACAACATAACGCACTCCACAGATTGTCTTAAAATCTCTCCGCCCCAACGAAACGGCATCCAATCACACGCATCGTTTCAACTCAGATTTTCTTCCGGTTTACAGTCTGGGTAGCAGTTTTTGGCGCCCTGTCCCTGGTTAAAGGATCGTATAAAAACTCAGTCGAACAAATTTTATCTAGCCATATCAGTACTTCTAGTTTTTTTCTTTGCAATTTTGAAAAAATTCTTGGCATTCATGCATTGCTTGAAGCAGATGATTATTAATAGAACCAGTTTCTTTCAATCCTTTAGGTAAAAATAATTGCAAAGCACATGTTAAAGCCCATGGCAATCTGCGGATATTGGATTCCAAATCATAAAATCTAATGCTTATTTTACTGTCAAAACCGAGGGGAGGAACAGCATCCGCCCCAGTTATGAAAGAAGCAAATTCTCCAATGTAATGCCTTCAACTTTCTCATCTTTCACATCTTTAAAAAAAATCCAATAAATACACAGTTTGTTCCTCCATCTTCGTCTTATTTGAACCAGCAGCTAAAAACTCAACAGTATAGAGTTGCATAAACTGTGACGTAGACAGTCTGTTGGTGTTTTCACACATAAGTGAGACAAACACATTGGGATTGGACATCATCAACTCTCCAAAATTTCCAACATAATTAAGTCCATCAAGAAATTGAGTATACAAAACCTGCTATAACAGACTTGAAATTATTGTCGCTTATTGACTATAGACTGAGCTATAGATTCTGGAGTATCCAAACTCGCTTAATCTGTCATCCTTTCTGGCCTTGAACTACTCAAACTAGGTGGGACTCGTACATGCCTTTAACTCACAGATTGTATTCTTGAGAACTTCATCACCAACTGCTTCAATACCCTCCTCGGAACTAAACGGAAGGCCTTTAAAAATGCTGAAAGCTTCCTTGGACAACAGTTGTTGTCCTGGTCCACCTTTAAATTTACTCCAAGCCACTAGCTTTCCTCCAAGCTCGTATTTCTTGTCACCAAGAAGTTGCAGGTCATGCGAAAACTATTTGCCTTCAAATATTCCAAGATGTTTTATCTCCTTCATAAGTAGGCGAAGGTACTCCCTCTTTGGTGCTCCTGAATCTACGCCCTCCTCTCCGCAAAAGGTAATAACCAGTGGCTTGAAAAAGGAGAACTTTTTCCTGTCAATAGCCATCATGGTTGTTTGAATGATGTCTTTTCTTTTAACTATAATACAGGCAGTGTCACTGTCTGTCTTCATATTATCAACAATGAACTTCTCAATAACATCATTAACTGATAATGCACCGCCTGTGGAGGTGTGTGCACCTTGGTCACTAAGACAGGCGGCAATGGCTGCATCAAGATCGGCTTCATCATCAAGAGTCATTGAAAAATTTGTTTGGTTGTAGTAAAAGTTATCATCAATAACATCAACTGAACCGTAGTGGATTGCTAAAAAAACTCTTCATGGAAATTTTCTACAAAACTGGGATGGCAATGATCATTATTTTCAGCATCTTTAACAACTTCATCCTCTGAGGGTGATGTAGGAGGATAAGTGGAGAAATTTTCGCTATTTTCAAAGCTGTTCACATCATTCACAGAACACAGGAAAAGCTTTATTGCACTAAATGGCCAACCCAAGTCATCTTTATATTCCTGAAGACTTAAATATTTACCAGGCTTGCCTTGAAGAAAAATTACCTGAGTCCTGTCTGGGTAGAGCAGTTGGCAGTTATTGTCTTGTGCCTCTGCATCGAAATGGCGATCATGTCCCTTTTCTTAGCGAGCGCTTGTTCCAGCCGGAATTTCAGCGTATGTGCTGGTCTTTTCAACGGTTAAGTTAAGATTTTTTCCATACTGTTGCTTGAGTACATTCTTGTCAGGCTCATATCTTAACATACCAATCCTTATTGTCACAGTTTCGCATCATTTTGCCTACTTAGATCTGCACCTTGTCTTAAATAGTGAACTTCTTGTAGTTCCTTTCGATGTTTAAAAGACTTGAGCGACGTTGTTGTATTTGAAGTTAAAACTGACGTTGAAGGCAAAGACGAAAGCCCTGCCAGAGAGGATCCACATTGGAAACAGAATTTAACTGTGTCTTTTGGCTCGTATTTTTGGCCACACGCTGAGCAAAACCGTGTCCGCCATCTTTCCCGTCTCGAAAGTGCGATACGGCATTTAAGACTCAAGATAAAGGAAGGAAACCAAAACATTTGTTTTGAAAGTAAAACATTTGCTTTGAAACGAAACAATTGTTTTCACACTTAAACATTTGTTTTGAAACAAAGACTTTTACGATTTTGAAACAATGTTTTATTTTGCACTTGTGGGCCACCGTATACATTAATTCCTTTTGTTGGGGAAAGGGTGAGTAAAGGTTTTTTGTCACTAATCAGAAAAATATACCTGTACTTTTTCTCACGTTGTTCCTAAGGGCGTTGCTACAAAAAAATGATGACAAGGGTTAAAATGTTTCCATTTTACGGTCAGATAGGTTTCAAAACTAGAAAAATAACTGTTATGTAATAATAGTAGATAGAACAAAGATTATGAAAATCCATAGTTTTAATTTTTGAAGTTTTACTCAAAACTTGGATTTTCAGTTGTATAAGACCACCTTAAAGTAGGAGGTCTGGAAAGTAGATGTCGTACAAAAGGGAGTTCTTAAATTGAGTAAATTGCTTTGCTTTGTTCTGCCGTGTGAAACTAAACTTACAAAATTGTGTATATTTATGTCGTTATGTCCGTAAAAACACTTATACAAAAAATACAAGATCTTTTAGCTCTCTGTCGTAGGCTAAGGGTAAGAGATTGAGCTTAATAAGTCTGTCTTTGTTGGACATTTCACCAATACAAGTTCTTAGAATCCAGCGCGCGGCCCTCCTCTGCACACGCTCAATTTTAGCCATCAGATAATACTGGCTAGCGACCAAGCCTGAGTTGCAAAACTCAATTGTAATTTCACAAGAGATAGGTAAAGAGTTCGTCTAAATGGTAAATTTGCTAGCATCGGGTAGATACGCTTTAGGAGATCAAGCAGTTTATTTGCATTCGCAACAACAGAATTGACGTGTTTTTCCCCTGAGAGTTTGTAGTCAACTATTAAGCCCAGATTTTTCTTTTCAGTTACACGTTCGAGTGAAGCATCGTTCAGAGTGATAGGCTGTTTCTTGCGTGTAACTGATAAGACTTTGCACTTGGAGATTTTTAAATTCAATGTTATTACAACGCAACCATTCGTTCAAACCGGACAGGCTTTCCTGTACGATCACGCAATCACCATTACATTGAGCAGCTGCATAAGACACAGACAGCAAGGTAAATAAATATCAATAGCCCGTATTTAGCAATTGCCGGGATTAAGTTGCTTGAAAGAATCTGTACACGCATGAGGTATACTGTTTTGTCAAGTGACAAAAAGTCATCCGGAACAAGATGTTTGGCACAGTTGGAATTGAACATTATAAACACTTCACGAAATGCTGCAAACCGATCAGAGTTCCACCTCAAGGGCCGCGAATCTTCGTCATCGAAAACCAAATTCGACGTCTAGGGCATGAAACGGTTCTTACTCATTTCAGCTCCAGTTTCGTCGTTGAATAGGATGTCAGTAGAATGTTGATTTAGGAACAGTAGCCCACGAATATGCATCAGTCCTATTAAGGTCAATATCTTTTCTTCAGTCGTATCACCCAGATAAGAGTACGTACTGTCAGTACTGTTTTTTTTCACTGCAAGCTTTTTTTACACTTTTAATGGGTTTAATGGTCTTCTGCATAATGTGAGTAACCGTTTCATGGGTGAAAAAGAGCTACCAGGCTTTCCTTAGCTTATCTACTGTTCCTGGGGTTGTCCTCACACCAACCCTGCCATTAATGACGTCCGACTGTGCCTGCCTTCCTGTTGATTCTGGTGTTTCATTTTTCCACTTGATCATTTGACCGGGTTTTCTTCCTTTTGGTTTCAGAAAGTATGCTGACAAAATTTTCTCGGCCGTGTCTGGAAGGTTGTAAGCTTGAAAATTATATGGATCAAGACACGAATCAATGTTTTTCATAAACCTTTTGTGATTTTGTACTTTTCTTTATGTCATTTTTTTTGTGCTCTGAACTAGAAAGCGAAAAAGCTTCCTCATTCTCTGTTTCATCAAGTTATCTTATTCCTCATCAGAATCACTAAACATACGCCTAAAAACTACCTTAGAGATATATCTCGCCATTCTAACTTAAACAGAAAAATAGATGTAACATAGGCGCTACCATTTGGTTTCCAACAATACCTTGCGTGCCTTATAGTTTTAACCAATCGTATTCAAAGGAAGCCTAATCCAATAAAACATAATTAAATACTTTTCAAAACTTATAATAATATTTCAGGTTTTGATCAAAATCAAAATTCTAGCAGATGAAGCTAGTATAACCAAAGAAAATGCAAGGGGGAAGGGAGGGCCGCTTATTGTCAGAGACTGATCAAAGAATTCCTTTATTTTTCTCCATTCTTCCAACCATTGTAAACAGCAAAACTTAAAAATAAAAAAGCCGACATAAGAGTTATGACGTCACACTGGCATGACGTCATTGGTAAACAATTTAAATAAAATTACACCAGACGTCATTTTAATGACATCTTAAAAAGGTCGTTTTAAAAAACGTTTCACTTTTGTCTTTAAAAAGATTGATCATAACTAAATGTGATTTGCATATAACTAGGAAAAATGTAAGACCTAGAACAAAATCAAATTAAAAACTACGAAAAGATCAAAAATTTAGAAAAATTGTCAATCAATGTCCCGTTACCATGGCACTTCACAAATTCTTGACACTGTTGCTCTAATACCAAAACATTGACAAATTAAGTTTTGGAAAAGTTCAAAAATTTTGTGGTGTTTCATAAAAGTGTGTAAAAGTTACAGCTTTATAAAGTTGGGGTGGCACCAAAAGCTCTCCCCTCCCCCAGTCTGAATAGGGTTAAGGCGGGAGTACACCCAAACTTGGCCAAATAAGGACTATTGCTTTTAGCAATTTTTCACGGAGTGGGTTTGAACCAAAGGCATTAAAAGTATACATTATTAGAAATCTTGTGAGCTTGAGATTCTAAAAAATTTTCAAACCCCTTAAGCTCTTTGTAATGTGACACCAAGTATTTTACACTCCACCTGCTGTGCACTACCAGCTCTTACTTGAGTAAAGATAACTCTGTTTGTATTAATTGTAACTAAAATATTTCTTTACTAATGTAAAAAAGACAGATTTCCATTATGTTAAAAACACAAATATTTGCAACAAATTGAAGTTGTGAAACATAAACATAATCCTTAGTAACTACAAGAGAATACAATATTTTGGAATTCTCTAAGCTTAAAACAATTGCAAACAACTAAATGAGAACTAAAATCACTGAAAATTTCGGACAAATTGAATAAATTGTTCTTGAGATATCTTTTCTGATCAACTATCAAAATTGTGGAATTACAAAAAATTGTTTTTCTTCAAACACTTTGTCTGTATTGTGTTCTCATGTTTGAATTACGAAACCTGGAGCTTCTAGATTCGTCTCAAAAGCCTCCTGGCCCATAGGTAACCCCTTCAACTTCACATAAAAACCTCCCGATGAGTAAGCAGAAGCTTTTCTCCCTGTCGGTGTTTTTTTTCTTTGTCAGTTGCCTGCAAGTCTGCCTTTCTCATTCACTGTTGATCTTTTTTTTACTGCCTGTCTTGTGGAGGCTCCTCCTCATATGTTCAGTCTTTCCAGCACTTTCAGCCTACTAGCTGCTCCAGTGTGGTAGTGGCAGTCGGCTGAGGCCACAGCACAAAGAATAACTTTAGCGCTATGGTGTTTGTGCTTAAAACACCGCACCCACACCATAGAGTTCACACATACATTCCGGTTTTGTGTAGCTCCAAGAACATACCTTTCTAGAAGGTCATAAATGTTGGTTTAAGAACTTCAAGAAACACTCCAGTAAAACAACCTTCATCAGTGTAAGTAGATGTTCCTGAAATTTTGTGTTGTTGCCGCTTACACCAAGACGACTCGCCTAGAGGGCAAAAGCAATGTTGCTTACTACAGTCATCTAGCTTTACACTGTGATGGAGAATAGTAATAATATTCTTTTTCATTGCATACAGTGCAAGGTCTCCATGTCTTTTTGAAGGATTTGACTTGGAAATAGTGTTCTGCTGTTCTTTCTGTAGGTGCTTGATTTTACTTCATTTAGGCGCCCACGTCCACTTCCACCAATCGGATGTCCATCTGATAGTTTGCCTTTTGTTCTTTCTTTCAAGTTGAGCAAATGCCTACCCATTCTCTTCCATCCACTGATATTTTAGATTGTGGTGATCGACTGATTTTTTCCACATAACAACAGCCCTCTCAGACTTTATTGCTGGTGAGGTACCAGTAAAATTGATGTCGCAATCATCATGCTCAAGTAACCATTTCTCAAATTCATCATCATTGTCACACTTTTTCACAACTTGTCAAATCTTACATGATTTAGAAATGACATGATAACCGAGTATCTCCCTGTATGAACCGATATAACAAATACTACACCTTTAAGTGATGTGAATCACCGTGTTCCATCAAAACTAACAGCATCCTCCAGTGTCTCATCCTTAATTTTTCTGGGATTTTGTATGCTTAGCTTGTCAAGAAATCCTTGTTTGTTCTTGTATTGGACAGAAACATGGAACGACATGGTTGGAGCATGATGATCCTCTCTGCTGCGTCATCTGTTTAGTAGACACAGCTTTTTTTAAAAATAAAAAAGGTTTTACACCGTAGTGGAGATGAATTTTATGCTTACGTTTCGGACTGGAGTCCTTCGTCGAAGCGAATGCATGACAAAAAATAAAAAGGTGGTTTTATAATAGAGCAAATGAATACGACACAATCAGATGATATGCAAAAAAACATAGGGAAAAGTAAAAGTTGAATTCAAAATTAATAAACATAAATAAATTAAAAACCAACACACACAAAACATGAAATCAGCATTAGAACGAATATAATGTAGATACAATTTATTTACAATCTTGAACAATTCAAATGTTTCAGTTTCTAAACATGAACTCAACATAAAATGACAATAAAAGAAACTATCGTTAACTTGCCACGTCGAGCGAATTATTCCGTGTCATCGTAGTTTAGAAAAATGGTCTCGGTTTTCAAGAACATGAAACCTCCTTCGATTAAAACACGATCCACGGTCTCTGTTGTCCACGTCGAAATACCTCACGCAGTCGCTCTTAAAAAAAGTTGTAAGACTCTTAAAAGAACACCTTTTCCTCTAAAAATGTTGCTAAAGCGACCTTGATGAATACGTCCTCGAGTAAATAAAGTCACTATCAACATTTTAAACTTTGTAAACTCATCTTCGTAATTTGACACGGATACAAAGCGAATTGACTCAACAGTCGCAATGTTCATTTTAAACGTTTAGTTAACCGCTGACATGGCCGACCCAAGGTGTACAAATCCGACATCGCTAGCCAGCCAGCCAGCTCGCCCACGAAAAGGACTTGTCGTGCGCCACAGGAAGCCCATTCGTTGGCAATAGCGTCTTTAATCATAATCCCATTGCTCGCGATGTTAATCTCGCAGTTGTTCAGAGCACTACTCTGTCTTTTGAACACCCCAATCCTTGTAAACAGTCTGTTGTTACTATTCCAGAGGACCTTGCCCTTTCTGAATCTGAAAAGTCTGTTTAAGGCAAAGGCTTGAATTTCATTCCTTTCGTCAAGCAGTCCGACGAATTTAAAGCTAAAAAGGATGCAGAAAAGCTTTTTCGTTCCGCTCGTCTCAAAGCTTTTTTTCACGATACCCCAGATCTTACTTCCGATCAGCGTCTCAATCCTCGAAAATCTAACTGGGTTCCTCCAGATGGACTAGTTCCTTCTCTCAATCTTTTTATTAATAAGAGTTGCAATAATATCGGTGATGTCAGTTTCAACCGTAAACGTAACTTTTTTAATCTCTCCAAAGAAGAGTGATCAGCTCTCCGTAACCTTCGCACTCGCAATGACATTTTCATTAAGCTTGCCGACAAAGGTGGTGCTATCGTTGTTTGGCGCACCAACCTTTAAGGCCGCTTCACACTAGTGAAGTAAGCGGAAACGGAGAAGAAGACGGAAACGGAAGACTCTTCGGCGCGTGTGTGAATTAACGAACAGAGAAGGAAGCGTAGAAGGAAGCGGTAAAGGAACCAGAACGAAAGGATTCTTTTTTTTTTGCGTCTCCTTCTCCGCTTACTTCAGTTACGTTCGTGTGTAAATCGAATGAACGTAAGCGGAGATTGAGACGGAACGGCTTATCAAATGAGGCTAGTTTCCATGCTCAACGCCGCGCGGTTGCAAACATGGCGACTGAAATGAATGAAAAACTAAGCAAAGCTGTCCGTCGATATCCAGTGTTATACGACAAGCAATGCAAAGACTTTAAGGATCAACTAAAAAAGAATAATGCATGGGGAGATGTGGCCAGGGAAATTGGCGCAGAATCCGGTAAGTTCAATGTCAAAATCGACTGTTCTTC
>JAOTRI020135005.1:0-11131 GCA_028564885.2 Zoanthus sanctaehelenae
GACTTTATCGGTGTAATAAAGCATAGATTTGAACCAATGAGAGCGCGCGTTATATCGTATCTATATTATATATATATATATATAAATATATTAATAATTAGACCATCAATTTAGAGTCAATTAAAAGCTCTGACGACGAGCTAACGCCTATAGTATCAGCTTCTTACACTACGTAGGGCGATGATCAAATCTTTCAAGTAAGAAATTGATTAAAGCTCTGACAACGAGCTAACGCCTATAGTATCAGTTCCTTACACTACGTAGCCGTAGGGCGATGATCAAATCTTTCAAGTAAGAAATTGATTAAAGCTCTGACGACGAGCAAACGCTCGAAACATGAATTTCTTATACACTACTTACGGTGATTATCAATCAATGAAATACTCTAACGAAGAACTAACGCTCAAAACTTTGTTTTCTTGCACTACATACACGGCGATAGACAAAGTTGTTAAAGCTCTGCATGACAAAGGACTAAGGTCAGCTCATTACACAATCTACAACGATGATGGAGTCTCCCTCATTCGGTCAGTTCAGGTCAGTTCGACCAACATCCCTTAAAATCTGCGAAGAGTATAAAGTGACATTTAAATGTAGTCGTGCAGTTTCCCTGTTGAAATAAATGAAACAGGAGAAAATAAGCAAAGTAAAACGATATTCAAAAATAATAAAATTACTGATAAGAAAAACCCTTGTTTACATACATACATACATACATATTTTTAATCCTTTTAGTATTCACTGTACAGGATGTTAAAAAGGTCAACGATACAGATACGAGGAGTAGAAACTTAAGACAACACAAACACAATTTAAAATCTATAAGTAATAGAAAAATAAACTTATTCAAAGATACACAGTAATATAACCAATAATCCAAATCGATTTCTAGATATGGCTAATAAAATTTACTTGAAGTCAGAGTATGTTTGGATTTTTTTTTGTAGAATCGAAATTTTTATCGTCCTTTACTAAAATTTAAATCCGATTTGTAGAAACTTTATCGTTAAATTATATTTGCTTACATGCTTTCGGTTTTTAAATGTAATCTGTTACACGGTTGAATTAATTGCAACTGAACATTGGGAATATGAATAAATCACTAGTAAACAATTATTTTAAGACAAATGAAAAGCAAAATATAGGAAGGGAGAAAAATCATATCATCTGGCTTGATACATATCTAGAGGACATTGGATACCTGCTCGGGCATTCGAAATTTATCTTTGAATATTCAACTTAGTATCTCGCGGGTGAGTTATATTTAACATGCATTATACTGTTTATTACATATACACTGATGAATACCAGGGCAACAATTTATTAAAAAGTGAATGTTCTCTTTGTAATTTCTTCTTTTCATATATACTTGCTCACTTAACACTGAGACGTTTTCACTGAGCTGAAAACAAAATCTTAGTTGTACATTGGCTAATTTTGAATGCTTACGAAGCATGCGCACTCGCCATCAGTATATTTTGTTTTGTGCGCAAAAGGGAACGCAGTCTTACGGCTCTTGGACTCCGTTTCTTTAACATCAACTTAAGAATTGAGCCATTATTTTGAAAAATTTCTCGTTCAGCAACTGCTGTTTGATAAAGGAAGAATCGAAGAAAGGAGTTTTGAATTATTACAATTTTTGAAATCTAAATGCATTTTTATATTATTTTTAGTAAGTTATATAGTTAGTTTTTAAAAACTCATTCAGACTGCGCAAACCCTTGGTTTAGGTATTTTAATATCTTGAGTTCTTCTTCTGTTTTTGATCTAATGATAAATATATAAGTTTAAAAAAGTTCAGCAGTTTCGAGCATCTATGAAATAATATTTAATTAGAAAGTGATATCATTTCTTGTTTCTTTTTTCACTGATCTTTTTGCCCTATAACCCGATACAGCTATAGATCAGCACTTAACATAGCAATAACACAAACAATGTAGATTGTCATTTTGTTTGCATTGTGTTAGCAGTGGAAATTATGTTGATGCTTTATAAATTGTTCCGAAAGCCTACATTTTTTTCCAAACCAATTAATAATCTACTATCTTTTTTATTTGTTTTTCAATTGCTTTTATTAAATGCGCCAAAAAATAGTCACATGCGTGACTCGTGAATTTTTCGCAGGACCTACAATACATAGCTTTCATATTGTTTTTGATTGGTTTATTTATCATAAACTGTTTTAAAAATACTTCTTCTACAAAGCAATATCTGAAGCTCGTTCAGGACGTACTTCAAGAAGACTTCTGCATCAAATCTAGATTATGGTGAGTTCTAATGCAATGGAAAAAACCATACTTTATTTGAAGTTTCAACAAGTTTTCTAGAAGATCAGAAATAGCTCAAGCATGACGATAGTGAATAAATAAATAGCTCGGTTGGTTCTGATATTGACTTAACATTATTTTTGTCTTCAGTACATAATGTTATATTCTAGTTTGGTCTGAACCGTTGCAAAGCCATGTTTTTCATCGAAATTGCACAAAGATTCCCAAAACTGACCATAACCTTCAAAATTCTGGAAGGAGTTTGAAAACCGTTGGGCACGACGAACTCAGTTTATGCATTGGAAGGGTGGGAGCGTATCGCGCATGCCCACTTTGTCTCTGTTGTGTTCGCGAATGATAAAATTGTTCGAACGCGTTCTGTCTGGGGCTCAGAAGGTTTAACTTGGAGCTTGAGTGTTACAGGATTTTTCATACATTTGCCTGTGTTCATCTCCATTTTAATATCAGAAGGAATGTGCTAAGTGTTAAAAGGTTGTTCAGTTTGTTGGGTTGAAACATTTACTGATTTAGTGGAAAATAACTGGAGCCTGAAGATGACTCGTACAGAAGGGTCGAAGTCAAGTTTAAGCCAGGTCAGATAAAACTTACTTATGCTTTAGGTTCTTCAGACATATCTGTTTCAGCTATTGCATCCGTGTTTCATTGCGCTCTGTAGTGTGTTAGTAGCAGGTTTTGGGAACTTCTGAGGCTTTTTCAAGCTCGGCGCGAGAGAGGCTGCATAGAGGCGTGCCAATCATCTTACTAGCGACGCTACTCGCACGCTTATATTCCTTCTATGTTTTGCTCATTGATTATATTTTGCTTCAATCCTTACTTAAAATTTCTTTAATAAAGGGGAGTTATTTCTTGGATAAATAGTGGTGGAAATGGTCGCCATTAAAGTATGGCTTGGAAACGGTTGTATTTAATAGATGAGTTTCTGTGTTAAATTCAGTTGGAAAATGGGCGACTGATCATGACAGCTTGACTAAGTTATGTTTACAACTTTGAACCGAAATTTGCGACGAGATGCCTACTGCTAAGAATTTCTGTATAGCAGTTTTCAATCTCCTCTTAAATTTTACATACTCAACTAGCTTTTCAAAAGTGACATACTGTTTTTATAATTGCTTTGTTAAAGCAAAGAAAAGTGAATTCTTTTCTTAACTTGCCGAAGTCCAAGCCAATGCCCTTTTGGAGCGAACATTTTAATTGGAAACTTGCGATCTTTTTTCTACTTTTTGATATTTTAGCTGTGGTTGGAAAAGTTTGAATTACAGAAAATATTCTTTGTTTTCCTTTCGTCTTGAAACATGCACGTGGGGAATTAAGGAACATGAGCTTGGAGAGTGCAGAAGTTGTTTTGTTCGTTTTAATGGCTACCAAATGATCAAAGATGAAGGATGAAATGATAATAAAAATCTGCTTATTTATTCTTAGTTCCGTTTCGTGATAATTTATGGGGGCGTGCGTTAAAAAGCACACCTGGCGAAAGAATCGCTCAAGGAACTCTCGAGATAGAGCACTATTTTAATACAGTTTGTAGTAGTTTGTTGCAAATCAACCTCTTTGTTATGCATATGTACTTGTGAAACGGACTATGCCCATTTAAGGTTTAAAGTATTTTAAAAACTTTCTCAATTAAATTTTTTTAATTTAGAATCGTGATTTATATGGGAAGAGTTATCGTTTTAACAATAAACAATGTGATCTCCAGTCAAAGACTTCTGCAAACAACAAAACGTTCTAGTGAATGAAATCGATTCGGAAATTTACAACTTAAGTCAAGATTCTTTTTATAATTCTGTCGTAGTTAGGGTTTTCAAAAATTATTAAATAAGTGGAGGACAGTTATATAAATTGTAACAAGTACTTATTTTTAGATCAATTTTATGTTGATTAGGTGGTAAAATTCATTTATTGCCTTCTTTAAAAATCCTGATATTCTAAAGGGAAAGGCAAAAAGAATCTGGCTCCTGACTATTTTTTTGGACAAAGTTCTTACTTTTTTTATTAATTTTTTTAAAAATGATGCATTCTATGTTTGGAGTAAATTTGAATGATTGAAACTTGATATGTTTTGATTTTTCTGTTTTGTTACCTAGATCTTATACATTTTAATTATTTATTTTTATTGTCTAAAAAGTAAAATATTCTGTTGTGATTAAATTCTGTTGTAATTAATGAAATTTCTTTTAAGTTAGGTTTGAAATTATTTTCTCATTTAACATGTCTCAAATGCAGGTTGATGTAGCATTCCTGAGAGCTGCAAGATCTGGAAACATTGAGAAAGTTCTTAACTTTTTGAATGAAAATGGTGACATAAATACTGCAAATGCTGTAAGTTTGTTTTTATTGCTTTGTTAGTATTTGATTATAATATAATAATAATAATAATAATAGTAATAAAAGTAATAATAATAATAAATATAAACAAGTTCTTGGATAAGGGCTTTTCAGAACCTGTTTACATGTATATACAGTTAGAAAATTTAAGGTCTTGGAAAGTCTGTTGGAGCGGCTCACATGCTAGGGTGCAACTTGGCAGCCAATAGGAAGTGCCCTTAATGGAAGGAACAGACCACAACACCAGGATCACAACCCTACTCCTCGTGAGAAGTGTGTGGGTTCCTTTAAGTCCCTCGACAGAGTGATTGAGAGACTGGACCTACAGTTTAATGTCCTTATTTGAGAAGATACGAAAGTCTAACCATTTGCAGATGTTAGAGCAAAGGCAGCACTTTCTCCTCAATTATTCTAAGACCCTGAGTGTTAGTCCGGCTGGGAATTGAACCTGAGACCTCTCACACAACTGACTGGCGCCTTACCAACCGGGCTAACCAGGGGGCAGTTAGCCCAGTGATTAATCAAATTAAATATATATATATATCATTGCCATATGAAAAGCTACAAGCTGATTCATTGATTTTGTTATTTGTCAGAGAAACATTATAAATATAATAAAAGTAAACATTCAAATAATTGCCAATGAAAGTGGGTTTTCAATGTTCTGACCCACCAAATATGAAATTCCAACCAATCAAAGAGCTAATGTCATCTACCAACTATCATTTCCTGGTTGCGGAGAGCTTTATATTCGAAAAGCTGATTGTTGTATTTTAACACAATTTTTAAAATATGTAATGCGAGAAGATCAACCAATGTTCTAGCATTTTTGGTGTCCCATCTAATGATTCATCTGAATTACAACTGCTTGCGTGACATTGTTTCCCAATAATTTCTTTGATAATTTTGCAGTTCATTTCTTTTGTGTTGCTATAGCAACCATTTCTGTTATTATAATTTTATATGCTAGCTGAGTTGTGAACTAGTTTATTGTTGATAATGACACAATAAGATATTGAAACATTGAATTACTTCATACATTTTCATTGAATTTTGAATGTGAAAGTCAAGAATAGCTTTTATTCTGAAATGAGGTTTCTTGCACTATCTACAAGTTATTGAAGAACAGCACAGATATTCTATTTGCACTTTATGGCTTTATTCCAAACATATTGCTCCTTTATTAGCCTTTTTTGTTTCTTTTTTATAAACATGGAACAAAACATTTTAACCACGCTCTATTAATGTCACTGTTTTATCAGTGCATTCGTACTTTTAACTAATTTTTTTTTATTAACCTACTAAAATAACACTATCATTGAAGGTTTTCACTTTTCAATTCTGTTGGCTAATCCCAAGATTCTAACTTTTTAAGTTATTGTATATTTATTTGCTTATTGTAATTTGTAACATATCAATTGTGTAATTTACTAAACATAAATTTATCAGTTGAGCTGCATTTTGATTTTTATTATATACAGCAATGTACCTCTGAAATGCTTATTGCTAGTGTATGCAATCCAGTAGGTCCTGGTATTTAGTTTCACTTTAAAACATTAATAAATATTAATTATTTTGTAATAAATGAAATTATTTTGGTTGCAGAATGGCTTGAATGCCTTACACCTTGCATCAAAGGAAGGCCATGTGGATGTAATGAGAGAGCTGTTAAGAAGAGGTGCACCGGTTAATGGCACTACAAAAGTAAGATGTGTTATATTATCTTAAAACACAGTTATCAATAAATTTATTTTAAAATCATTTAATCTTGGATAATGTATTAATACGTTTGTGCAGAATTGCCTTTTTTAATAATAATAATATTAGTAATAAGGCTACATAAAAAAAATTGGTTAGTGTTTATGCTCGCCCACAAAAAATGGCCCGCTCAGGAATTTTTTTATTTTTGCTTTTATCGACCATAAAAACAATAAAAAATCTTAAACTCTCACTACATTCGTATATAAAGAATGCAAAAATTGAACTATGAATCATATTTTGAATTTTGAGTTTTGGAGCTAAAACCAATGTGTTAAAAATAGTATCAATTGAAAAAAAAAACACCTGCCCGTCAACTTTTTGGCAAAAGCTAAAGACACTAACCAACTATTTTTTTTGTGTGGCCTAATTAATAATAATAGCTGTAATAATAATAATAAAGTTATAATATTAAAGGCTTTAATAACTGTAAATCCATAGATTGAATGGCTTTTCATCCGAATAAACTGTTAAGTTAAAAATTACAAATTCATGATAATGCACAATTAACAATTATAATAATACTTAACAAGGCATCTGGAATTAAAACAAAAGCAAATTACGATAAAGAAGATTTCAAATAATTAATTTTTGACTAGACCTCTCAGGCAAGACCTTCCATCATAAAATGTTGGGAGGTCTTGTCGGAGCATGGGCGACCGGATGGGATTTTGCCAAGTAGGCCAGGTTCTTAGTCATTGCAGGCTTCCTTATTCTCCCTGCTACTGGTAAAGTGTAATCCAGTATTGCCTGCTGCTACAGCATAATGCTAGTGGGGTTCTTTGATCATTGTCAAAGACATTCCCGCCAAGGGGAAGAAACTCTAATTAATCAAAAACTTCTACTGCTCTATGCGAAAGCTAGGACACAGTAATTGGGTTCGGGTGGAAAACCTGAGAAAAAGATCAGCCTTGCAATCCCTGTAAGTGATGGTAAAGAGGATGTCCATTTTTTGCCAAAGAAACTCCAAACAAAGAAAACTAAATTAAATGAAATAAATTATATATTAGTGATGTATAGAACGATAAATTTAGAGAGCAAAGTTATTGTTGTTGCTACATTGAGTTTCACACATAAAAGTTAATCATCAGGCATCTGACAGGTTATGGGGCATGGCCAGGGTTTTTGAGAGAGGGATTCAAATTACTATTTACAAGATCTTGAAAATACCTAAAAATTGCTAATCAACAGAATATCCATTTACTGTTTGCTGTTTGTATGAGAAGCACCAATAGAACAAAATGAACAAATGTTGGGAGAAAGTTGTTATAATAGGAGAATGAGAATTACATTAAGAGGGTTCCTGGATGCATGACTGGGGGTGGGGGGTACAAAACCACTTATAAAAGTTCAGTTTTGTTCTGGTATATATTATTGTGATGAGGGATTTCAGGTACTTGTGGACCATATAACTGTGCTTAAAGTCATTGGTTGTAATTTCATTGCATGATTTCTTTGTTGTCAGTTGCAGTAGCATCTACTTTGTACATTTATTATGTTCATTGTATACATTTATATTCTTATAATTTATTTATAAACCTTTATAATTTCTCTTTGGTGTCTATGCTGTCTTATAATTGTTGTTGTCTGTTTGTACTGAAAGTTAAAGCTATCCTATTTTAACTATTGTTGAATTATAGAAAGGAAACACTGCCCTACATATAGCATCTTTAGCTGGCAAAAAAGAAGCAGTTGACTTGATGTTAGAAAGTGGTGCAGCTGTTAACTCTAAAGCACAGGTAAAAAAAAGTGTTGTTATTCAAATATTACAGGGCTTTCAAAATGTTTTAATGTAAACAGTTACCCTGAAAAGGTATGTAGCTGTGAACATTTTATGTGATAATCATTATGTTAAACAAAAGAAAAACTTTAGTAAGTGCCATGGCTACCTATTTTGATGCTTGATGATACATTAAAGTGCATATGACACAGATTTTTTTTTGCCGTTTTTAAAAATGTAATACTTGGGAAAGCCAAAATTGATATTTTAAGTCCTCAAAACCAAATTTAACCACGGTTTTTTTGAGTCTTGAAAACACAATTTTGAAGTAAAAATTTGTCCTGAGTCTGGGTTCTGAGTATGACATCACATTGTTTGCAACTTGCATTCTTATGCCGTCAGTTTAGCTGGTATTTTGACAGTTTTCTTTATTTGGCGCTCTGACCATGCAGTATCTTCCACTACTTTTCACCATTTTACTTTCCATCACTGTTTTTTTCTTTTCTTCAAAGAAAAGTCGCAAACAATGTGATGTCAAAGGTGGTGGTTTGGCCGTGCAAATGGCGGACACTTTTAAGCAAAAATCCGTATTTTCAACATGTAATAAAACGATAAATTATTTGTGGCAGTAAATAACTTCAGTTTATAATCAAAAAGACATTAAAATTTAAGATATTTTAAAACATAAATCCATTTCATATACACTTTAATAAGAAAAATGAATGTAGCACCATTTGAGAAAATCACCTAATGTTTTAACTTTTCATACATCATCATCATCATCATCATCAATCCAGTTTTGATCCGGTTTTATCCCCATAAATGAGGGTGGTTGGATTTACCCCACTCTGCCAGCAATCTCTCCCACTCCCACTCTCCATCTCGCTCGATTCATTGCATCCTCCTTCTTCAAACCAACACTCCTACTCTACTCCACCTGCGATCTCTATGTCTTCCTTCGGTTGTCCTTGCATCCTCTTTCCCTTCACTTCAAACTCCAATGCCTTTCCTCAAAACATGGCTATCATCGCTTCTTAACACATGCCTGTACCATCTCACTCCATTCGCCTTTGGCATTTGAACCACTGTTTCCTTCAATCCCAACATCTCCTTTAGGTCTTCTGTCCTCTTCTGTCCACCAGTTTCGCACCACATATTGTTCTCATCATTGCTCTCTCGGTTCTTCTAAAAATTGCCATCTCATTCTCCCTCAAACACCATGTCTCACTCCCATGTAACATCGAGCGCTGCTCTCACACAACTCTTATGAAATATTCCTTTCATCTGCAGCGAGAACCTTTTTGAAAAAAAGCAATGTTTACAATGCAGATTGCTGGTGCACACCAACTTTCACCTCAAACTCTTCTAACAACTCTTGCCCAACTCTAACTCTGGTTTTCGAACCTTGATACAGACTCATCGCTGCTCTCTTCATTACCTCTGGAACACCTCTCTTCCTCAGTGCCCACTCCACTACCTTTCTTGGAACCCTGTCAAATGGCTTTTCTAAGTCAACAAAGCACATAAAATTATACAACCTTTTCTCTTTCTCCAAATACTCTTCTTGCAACCTTCACAAAATAAACACTGCATCTATTGTTCCTTTGCCTGGCATAAAACCAAATTGCATCTCATTCATTTTTACCATACGCTGCAATCTCTTCTCCAGCACCTTTTCTACAATTTTCATTGCATATTCATGCAATTTCACTCCCCTATATGCCTCACCACTCATTGCATCCCCTTTCCTCTTGAATATCAGTACCATGACACTCAGCACCCACTCATTCAGCATTCCTCTTCCATCCGAAACGCCATGACACAGCTCCACCATCACACCAATCTTCATCTCCCCACTCGCTGCTATCATCTCCACACTTACTTCTGAGGGTCCAGTAGCCTTTCCCGCTTTCATTTTCCTTATCGCCTTCACCACTTCTTCAAGACTAACACTCTCTCAACTGGTCCTTCCACCAATTCTGGCTTAACATTCTGATTCCATTCAGTTACTTCATTTATGATTCTTTCCATGTGCTCTTTCCATACTTTCCCGCTATCTTTCTCACTGAAATTCAGTCTACCATCAATACCTCTCATGCATCTTCCTCCCTAAACATCTTTCCCATCTTTTTTCACAGACTTCACCAGCTTAAACACATTGTTTGGATGCTTACTCAGCTCTCTCAGCTGCCTCCTTCAGACCACCTTCTTTGCTCGGTTCTTCATGTTCTTATATCTTGCCTTATTTGCCTCAGTCCGACGTTTACGCATCTCCTTATGTGCAATCTTTTTTTCTAGCTATCGCTTCCTTCACATCCTCGTTTCACCACCATGAGTCCCCTTGATCTCTCCTCCCATTTTTCTTCCCACATACTTCATCACAGCCCTTCAACACGCCTTCCCTAAAACACTTCCACAAGTCTGGTGCATCAGTGCTTACCAACTCTTTTATTCTTCCTTGAAACATTTCCCTTCCTTTTGATTCCTTTCTCACCACTTCCTTCTTAACCAGATCTGTGACCACCAGCCTGTGCAGTGAAGCTCACCTGGGATGACCTTCACATCTCTCAGGTACTTTTTATTTCCCTTTCCCATCAGTATTTCCCAAGCACTTTACGTTACTTTCCCGTTCTCCTCTTTTTTGAACCATGTGTTTGCCACACATAACTCCTTTTCATCACAAAATTATAACATCTTTCCTTCCACGTTTCTCTCCCCAATTCCATTCCCTCTATGCACACCCTCAATCTGTTTACCAACATGTCCATTAAAATTGCCCATACCCAATACTAGCTTACCCACACTGTGAAGTTCCCACTCACTCCTAAACTCATCTTGAAAACATTCTTTCTCCACACTCGTCTTGCCACTTTGTGGGTCATACACACCACTCAAATACCAACACTACTGTCATCACTCTATAGCTTTTCCTTCCCACTTCCACAAGCTTCTCACATAACTTCCTTGCTCATACAAATCCTATTTTCAAAAGCTTATACTTATTAAAATTCGAAGATATACGAAAATTACAAATTTCCCA
>JAOTRI020135016.1:0-11128 GCA_028564885.2 Zoanthus sanctaehelenae
TCAATAGTCAGATATAAAATTATGCAAGAACATTCTTGGTTGTGATGCAAACGCTTTATATCCTAGTACTATGCTCGGTGACATGCCAACAGGCATGGAAAGAATTAATAAAAACATGGTTATCAAACTGCTGCAAATAGTTTTGTATATCTTCTTCTCCATGATTAATGGTTTGGTTTTACAGAAGTTGATATTGAAGTGTCAAAGTTAGAAAAGGTGCTTTCTCTATTCTATAATAGAGAAATTCCAGAAGCTGCCGTTCCAAAAGAGATGCTCGACTATCTATCTAGAATAGGGCAAACTTGTGTCAAAAACCAAAGTGCTCTGTCAGTTTAAAGATATCATTATATGCACCTTTAATACACCTAAGAAGATATTTCCATGTTTCGTTAATCAAGTCATCGAAGCTAGAAGACAAGGTGATACAGATAAATCAAAAGCAATGCTAGCTCAAGTATTAAAGCTTTTAGCATATTCATGCTATGGTAAGTTCATAGAAGCTGTTGAGCGTCAAACCAAAGTTGATTATACCACTGATGAATCCCTTGTTCACAGAAAGAATTCGAAGCATGTAAGAAACAATGGTTCGCATGGAACAAATATGGTTCTAGAACCCCAGGGTTATTCAAACTATTTTTTTGAACTTTGGGCTTTGGAACAACTAGTTCGCCCTAGGAGTCCCTCAATGAATAAGATATGCTGTCACGCGCTTTAAACACGGACTGCAAATATTCGGGTGCTAATCCATTCAGTGACTTGAACATCATGACAGACTTTTGAAAATCACGTTGGCGATCTAGTTTCTTCCAACCTAGACTTTTAAATAGGGGTTCGGCATTAGTGTCATAGCTTGAATTAGTTAGAATTCGTGCTGCACGGTTTTGTAGTTTTTGTAGTTTTAATAGTGGCCAAAGTTGATCCACAGTTGCCCCACACTTCAGAACAATAGTTAAAATGAGGTTGAACTAGGGAATTATAAATTGTATGAAGTGTTGGTGTAGGAACACAATGGCGTACCCGTTTCAGTGCACCAATACCACATGCAATCTTTTTGGATATTTGCCTGATGTGCTCATTCCATGAAAGGTTTTCATCTATTTGCACGCCGAGAGACTTTGCATGTGGAACATGTTTTACTGGTTTTCCATTAATTGTTAGGTTTGGTACAGTATGAAACGTATTTAGCCTTTGTCTGGAGCCGATTAGCATAAATTAAGTTTTTGATTGATTAAGAGTGAGTCTATTGCTAATGAGCCATTTAGTGACACTTGCAAGATCTTCATTAGGATGGGATTTGATATCAACTTCATTGTCACTTGCAAATGTCAAGTGTGTGTCATCAGCATACATGCGGGACTGGGCGTGCACTAGGCAGTTGGGTAAGTCATTGTTGTATATCATAAACAACAAGGGCCCTAAACTCGTCCCTTGTGGGATACCGCAAAGCAGTGAGCCATTGCTAGATAGACGGCCATTAACGATACATTTCTGATTGCGTTCGCTTAAATATGATTTGAACCAATTGCCAGAAGCATCCCCAATACCGCATAGAATTTCAAGGAGACCGAGATATTGTTCTATGTCCCAAGTGCTATTATGTTGATCTGGATCATAGTGACAAGAAGGATTCAGCTAAAGGTAATGTTAGCTCGTCATAGTGATTTAACATGGGGCCGTTATAAAGCTGCTTTTGAAGGATCCATTGACCGAGCTCAAAATAGAGGCTTTCGAATGATGGATGGCACTATGAAATCCTATACCCAAGATAAGATTGGATTGTCTGCCTATTATGACAAACGAAGAGTTCTCCCTGATGGGATTCATACAGAACCTCTGGAATACACCCTTGGGAGATAATTCAGTATCCCTAGAAACAACCAAAAGCTCTTCTCTTACAAATGACCGCTTTGGTCCATTGCGAATCAAGTACATTATCGGTTGGTCATCTTTGGTGATACTATGATTTATCTCACATGTAATCATACTCCATGTTTGATCAGTCGCTCTACGTCGTCCACCTTTCAATTCAACAGGCGCATATAGATATCGTACAAGAGCATTAGAAGGTAGCTTACCTTTTGTGTCACAGATTTTTCTTTGATAGCATCTTCTGGTTGCATTCCTATCAACCGTGTAATTTCATTGTTTTGAGCTGCAACCACAGAAAGTTAACTTTTCACACACTCTGTCCTTCTGGGAGTCTCATTTCTTGAGCAAACTGATGGCCGAATAATTTTTCAGCCAATGTCCTATTCCAAAATTCAATAATAGCTTGATCTGTGTGAATATCGACACGGCCTCTTCTAATTCTTGTCATGCTTTAATTTGCTTGTAGATCTTTGAAAGCACATTGAATTCACGCCCAGGGTCAACCTGGAGACGATTAGTCCACTTCAATGGACCTCGTTTGTATATCCGAGTCAGAGCATTGGTAACTTCTGCAGCAGTTTTGTTCTGTACGGGCTCAGCCTCTTTGTATCGAGTAGCAACATCTACTACTATCAGTGGTAAACTTCATTTGGTTTAGAAATATCAAATCTAGGTCTAGGTATACGCTTTGCAGCAGATAAATATTTGCTAAATGGCCTGCTTTTTCAACCATTCTCTGGCTATATCTTCAGCGAATTTGCAGCAGTAGCTAACTTTTTTATAGCTGAAAAGCCTTTCCAATAATCTTGAGGACTATAATAGATTTTATCAATTGTATATGCAAAAAAGAGATTGATATATTTAAATAAAGCGACTAATAGCCCAACCAATAGCAATCGTTCCAGCTCCAACAAAAACAAATTCTGCATTTTTTTGTTGTCGAGATAGTTTATAATAATTTTCCCCAACGAGGTTTTTTCAGTTGTATTTGCTTATAATGAGATCTATGTAAAGCTATAAATTGTAACCAGTTGCTCTTAATTCTTCGTCAGCATGCCTTTTTTCAATATTTTGTTTAGCCAAAAAGTCATAATATTTATCTCGCTCTTTTTTATATTTTCTCAAATCTTTTATCTACTTAAAGCACGATCATGCCTCCTTTTTTCTTCTAAAGCTCTATCATCATTACTAGACAAACAGTTAGCCAAATAGTTGCCTCCTGTAAAAGCAGCAGCATTTAAAATAGCCCCTCCTACCACATTGCTTGGTCATCTTGTATACAACACTTTAAATAGATTTGGGTCTTAATTTTTTATCTTCCAAATAATTTCTTGCTGAAATAACAATAGTCATCTTTCCATAATTCATAGCGTTAACAGATAGATTACCGGTGAAACTTTCTTTTACAACTTGTTTTGCTGTTTAACTTATCCCATCTGCTAGCCCAGTTATCAATGCTGCGTCTGATTGTTTTACCTAATTTATTATTATCAGTCATATCTGTTCAAAAAAGAGTACCTGGTCCACCCACTGAAGTATCAGACATATTTGGTATACAAAAGACAATGCTTATTTCTAAGTGACTAATCCGTTTCTACCAGATTGTTTTTGGCTCAGACTCTTTTTTTTTACTTCTGACTGTTTTGATTGCATTTGTACTGCTCTAAGGTAATCTTTTCGTTTGCAATAAAGAGCCACGAGGGAAGCAAGAAATCCTGCAGTAGATAACAAACCAGGCATAGTATATGACTGTGAGGCAGGCCCTTTTACTGCCATATTCGTTTTTGATTCTTCTTGTGCGAGAAACTTTTTACCCTATCTTTCCTATTCCTTTCAGCTAAAGCTTTTCCAGCAGTAACTCTTCCAGGATTTTTTAGTATTAATTATTTCTTGTAGTAGGTACATTTAAAGTAACTTTTTCGTCTTCCTTTTTGGGTTCCTGTTTAGGCTCTAGCTTAACTAATTCTTCAATTTGCTCCATTGTTATTGAAAAAAAGAGTATTACTAGTTTAATTGTATGATTATATAACCTTAGATTCAACTTTTTTGATAACTATATAATTGGCAGCATGTACCATAGCAGAAGACGCCATCAGACGTCCACACTTCATAGATAATAATCCAGTTACTGACGACAAATCTTGCTGAGTTATGTAATCATTTTTTAAACCTTCATGAAGTTTCTCTGTGTCATCAATCGTTACAGCCATACCACTACCTTTAGTCAGAAACTTAAGAAAACCATCAAGCAAGATATTATTCACTTTTGAGGCAAGAACACTTCCATATCGTTTATGATATTTTTCTTTCTCTTTTTTTCTGAGAGTTTTTTTAACATCAGCTTGAGACCAATTTTTACCTGAAGAAACCAAAACTGACAAAGTCTCTCAGTGTTCATCAGTACAATCTACTTCTTCCACTTCGAACAGATCTTCAATCTCCATTATGTCTTTCAAATTGAATTTGATATGGATATCTTTAAAAACAAGATAGGTGTGTTTGTGTGCTTTCAGTTTTCTAACTAGGTTCCTTCTATCTTCTACAGATAATTCACCTGCATAGCTATCAAACATAGCTTGCACATCTTTAAAAGATGGATTATATGATGATATGATTTTGGCAACGTTTTCTCGGAAAGATTTAGCAATGCTAGTGAACTGTTGATTCAAAACCCAAATAGATATCCGGACACGAAGAGCAGTTAATCAACTGGCCTACTCTATTCTTAACTTTAATTGCAGCGAAGATGGAAGGCACAATTAGCCCCCTCGAATAACATAGTCAGCTCTCTAAGATGAAAATCAACTTGTTCTTGACATGGAATCACAACAAAAAATCTATAATCTCCAAGAGCAAAACTATTGTATATTTTATTATATGTGTATGTTGGAGAGATCAAAACAATGTAATTAAATTTTTTTCTATATGGTCCTTGAAGTTGGTCTACTATACATTTATTTTTAAAACTGTATAGATTCTTGTTGACCGTTTAACAAAGATCCTTGTGCATCACAGATTATACATATAAAGCACGTACAATTACCTGATTGATTTGTAATTGTACTCGTCCTTTTGTGTTAACCAATCGGATACCAGTGTCTTGTAATATATTGTCAGCTAGAGATCATAAATCAATGAGCAAACCGAATCTGCTTTTTGTGTAAAACTTTGTGATATTTGTTTCCCATAAAGAGTCGTGAGGCTTCTTCCCAAAAATCCCTTGTTTTTTCTCCTTGGCTGAAAATTTTGCTAGTCATTCCATCAATGGTTAGTTAACCCCTGTGATATTGTGGTGAGCAAACTTTTCGCGTCCACCTGCGTATACGTCTCTTCGTACAAAATCAAGATGCCTTTCATCTATCTACGTGGTACATCGATAGTATGATTGATAACAGAATCATTATGGTGATATGATCATGGAAGAATACTTTTTCAGATATCTACGTAGAATTAGTATCATTTACCAAAGATTTTGATCTTAGAACATTCTACTCAAGTTTAAGATTGGTCAATTCATAGTTTAGTTTGGTAGCATCAAATCCTACAACTATTTGTTAAGCAGGAGCCAATACTATTTCAAAGAGTAGGTTCTCATTCAATCCTCTTGGGTAAAATACTCCGCTCGAGCATAATCTCGTAATACAAATGAATTCTGTATTTACTACCATATATAGCAAGCATAGCATTGTCTGCTGCATTGCTTTTGTCAGCATCTCCCGCTTTTGATCTGAGGTTGTTATATTATCAGATTCGATCCCTTCTTGAATCATGTTTACTCTCACCCTTGATGGTAACCAAAGTTCTCTATAGATATAAAACATATCATGACGGTTTGTATCAAGTAAAATTTCTACTGCAAGCTTTACTGTCAATCTGCTAATCAAAGCTTTAGAGACATTGTCAACAATATAATTGTTTGTTTACGGACATTGTGTTAAATAATTGTATGAAATCATACATTCAACATATTTAAATAGATATTCAAGATGCCATATGAATATAAAAATTCAGGTTATGACCCTGTTGATAAAGGATATGATTTTGATAATGTGAGTAATAAAACAGGTAAGCATAGTAGTGATGTACAAGATGAAAAGTGTATAATAAAACTCATATTCAGACGCAACAGGACATCAAAACAAGGAGAGCTTATTTACTTATTTATTTACTTACTCTTTTATTTATTTACTTTGTTAGTTATTTACTTCATAATGCATTTACCTAATTATTTACTTAATTGCTTATGTATTTACATATACTTATGTATTTGCTTACTTGTGAATTTACATATTTACCTATTTACTTACTTACGTATTTACTTATACTTATGTATTCTCAGGATGCCACAACAACACCACTGCGTAACTGCACTGACATGGGCACCTGATGGTAGAAGAAAGGTGGGAAGACCTAAAACAACTTGGAGACGGTCGATAGAGAAAGAGAGGGCAGAGGCAGGCTGGAAATCTTGGGATGAAGCTAGGGCAGTAGCACGTGATAGGACACGATGGAGGAAGAGTATTAAGGCCTTATGCGCAACTGAGCGCGAAGAAGTTAGGTAAGGTAAGGTAATGGACCTGGTCCATACAACATTACAAGTGGTCCATGGACCTAATCCATACAACATTACAAGTGGTCCATGGACCCAGTCCAGAGACAGGGTCTATGGGTCCCTGGTCGACGTTTTGTCTTTGCCTGTAAAAATCTGACAATATTAGACTCTTTGTCAGAACAAGAGAAGGCTAATAAAAAAAACTGTACAAAGCTATGATCCATAACAAAATTAATACAATTATTATCTAATCCATAATACTTTTGAGACTGGTATTGTTTCTTTTGAATGGTATAATTGTATTTTTACAAACGAACATGTTGTACAATTTTTCAAAAAAGATGAAGATTAAGAGTATAGCTTAAAACAAATCAAGATACGTAAACACTTACCTGTTCTGTCAAGGATGCATCTTTTTCTAGAAACTGCACAACACAGTAGGCCAGCTTAGAAAAGAAAAACCAATAATAATTTACTTATTCGAACGCCTTGTGTTCAAACTCAAACATAGTACACTGCAGTTTTTAAAGTTACAGTATTAATTACAAACCTAATATTTGAACTCTTAAAAGTAAGTACAGTTTTAAGGTTTTACAACAGGAAACGTTTGGGATAACATTGGTAAAGTCATTTTTGGATCCATAAATGACATCAATGCAATCTAATTTAGGAGTGGATACATTAAATAATTAGCAAACTACTTTATTTGCTACAGTAACAAGAGATCTTACACAATTACGAGAACAGTTTGTATAACCATAATATCATTCTCATGATTCGGTATGATGTCTAAATCTGCTGACAGTGATAGCAAAAAGTCATGGTCATAGTTTGGTTTGCTAAAAGTAAATTATGAGCTTGTTTTTAGCACTGAAATATTTAATTGCTGCACAGGAAAAACAAAGCTGATTCTCTTTTGGCAAACCACTACCACTACTAGTTTCTCATTGGCTAGGTGCTGCATATCACTATCAGCAAGACAACACATAATGCCAAATTTTAAATGGCAGAAAAATAAAATTAACAACAAGAGAATTTATTTACCTCATAGTTGAATTATTCACAATACTATTTGTTGGTTAATTAATGGTTAGGTACTGTTTGCCTGGACTAACCATAACGACTAAACAAGCCAGGTAACCAAAGCTCTATTTTGATTATATATGTTATGACCGGTGAGGATAATATATTGAACAGAGAAAGGATGAAAAAATGAAAAAAAAAAGTAATAAGAGTGACCAACAGTGATGAAAACATAAACAGAAAAAAATATATATTAAAGCATTTTAACTACAACAACAAGAAGTCTAAAATAGAAATTGAAGATAGATGAGTCCAAGGAAAGTAATAAGAAAAGCTGATCTGCTATTAAGATCTTTATGGAACTTGGAACAAAGCAAATGCTACCAATTCCAAAATAATAATTATAATAACATGTGATGTTATTGGTAAGCCATGTAGAACATTATAAACGTTACAATATTTACAAAATAATTCTTTAGCATTAAGATTACTCATCATATAATGAATAATCTATAACTTTTCACCTGGCTTTAAGTTAAGCCTAATCAAAATAAATACAGACCTTTGCACATTTTGAACACATATCCTAACTAAAAAGATCAACATAAAATTAAAAAGCCAGCTAACCTGTGCATGATAGAGAGCTAAACATCTCACTTTGTGAAGAGGAATTAGAACCTTGTTCAAGAACAACTTGTGTTCTGCCTTAAGTGGCAAAGCAAACCCGTTGATAATACTAAAACATAAAAGAATTTGTTAACTGATACAGCATATCTTGTACATTTCTACAAATACTGATTTAGATAATAGTATAACTCTTCAATTGGTAAAACTGATTTGACATAGCTAAAACTAACTGTCGAATGGGACACAGTTCAAGTTACCCTGATGAAATACAGTTAACTGTGTTGATATTTTCCTGCAGCACTCAATGCACTTTACAACAAAATTTAAAAATTAGGTAAAGATCACAATTAAGGAAGTTTAATGAAAAGCTGATTTGTTTAAAGTAACAGGAAGATCAACAGATAGATGGCAAGCCAAGGTGTTACAAAAGTAAAATGAAAGTTATGGACACAATGGAGAGACTTTTACTTGTAAATGGATATATGGCCTCAAGAAATCTAAATTTAGGTAACAAATTTTATAAATTTTTATTCGGTGTTATAATTTTGCAAAATAATTGTACAACCATACAACTTACTGTAACTTGAATAGTGAATAAAACTACATACACAACAAATTTAACAAACAAAACACAACAAATTAACAAGTAATTCCTGAATAAACGAATTAATTAAATTTTCAACCTCGATTATTGCGTTTCTAGTGTTCTGATAGGTTCACTCAATCTCAGCTATCAGCTCATATATACACCGAATGACCATATATGGAAACTAACAAAGCAAAGTCCTGGTTATCAATTTATTTAAAGTTTGTTGTTATTTTCAAGTATTGAAGGGTTCAAAAAGCTCATAAGATTTAATAAAACAATTATTCCATTTGTGCTTGCTGGATATGAAATGATTATAGCCAACTTGGTGCTACACACCTTGTTGGCTATTTACCATCTCATATCCAACGTGCACACTTGGAATAATTGGTAAATAAACATGGCAAGGAGGTTTGTTAAGCTTGTAATTAATGTGCTTTGGATGTGATATTTATGTGCAGATTTCTTCTTCCAAGACCACAATCACACATGTATGTCAAACCAGATATTCAATTTAAGTTTGAAAAAGGTGGAGAATGTTTAGAAACAGATGCTTAAGTAGCTAATATTAATATTTTCAGATTTCTTTTTGCATCTGAGTACCTACAGTATTTGCATATTTATTTCAAGTAGGTGGCAAAATTTGCAGCCTGCCACTTAATTATTATTAAAAACCAATGATGCATGCAAACATAAGCTGGCTAAGCTGCATTCTTTGACCCACAGAGCTGGCACTAATAATTACCTCCGCCAAGAAGGTTATGTTTTTGCTGTGGTTTGTTTGTTTGTTTGTTAGTTAGCAACATAACTCCAAACGTTATGGAAGGATTTTGATAAAATTATCAGATGTTGTCAGAAATGGAACAAGGAAGAATGGAGTAAATTTTGAGGGTAGTCCGGAAAAATAATCAGGATTCTAGATCACTTTGAATTTTTCGGCACACAAGCATAAACCACACTCAGCACATTTACATACAAGCACACTCAGCATCATTTACAATTGTATGGCTACAATTGTAATATAAACTTGTAGTAAGACTTGTGCTGCACGTGCAAATTCCAGTTTTTTTCTTGAATTTAATGTTGTGACTGATGTTGCGTGAGGATCACAACTATGATTGGTGGGGGTTTGCGCTCTCTGAAGGCTTTTCTAGTTGGTTTATGTAGGGTTAAGCTGATGAGAATTCTTAACTCCACCTGGACAGGGCAATAACCATCATAGGTTAGTTGCCAGCAGATGCTGCAATTTATTAAACTATCCCGAAACGATCAAAAGCTGAGTTAGCTTAGGTGCGAAAGAAGGTTGCACAAATGTTTAAATCTTGGCAGTGCAGGAATTGACCCAGGGTCTTTGTGGTTGAAAGTTACAGATCTTAGCATCTGTGGAAATTATAGCCCACCCTGCAAACAACAGAATCCTTATATAGTATGCACTGCAGGTTTGAATATGAAAAACACACAATATTAGAAATACAGTACTTTTGCTGCAGAATATGTTCACTTGTTGAACCAAAAACACAACAGCCAATTCAAAAAAACTAACAAAAAAACAAAAGATCAAACTATACAGGCAACCCAGTAGAAGTCCTATTGAAAATTATGATCTGTAAAAAAGCAACAGATACACTGACAGGCTATAGAGAGAGAGAGAGAGGACATCATAATTTTATGGTCATGACAGAAATTGAATGCAAAGTTGTAACTGATGATCAGAAACATAACACATCAAAGTTGCATGTTACCTTCCAAGGATTTCAAGCAGTTCTCCCACTCCATTGAAATGCTCCGTTTCATAGACAAATCTGCAACAAGGGGAAGATATCCTCAATCAACAAGACTATCTATATCAATTGAAGAGATAGTACTTCCAGTTGTAGAATGTTCTCAATTGATGAATTGAGTGGTTATGGTAAACAGGGGAGATTTTCATTTCAACTTAAAAGTGATTTCCTTTAACAAAATATTACGCCTACCCACCAGCACTTTGTAGTTAAATTCAAAAAATTTGATTCATCATCATCATCAATCCATTTTTGATCTG
Organism: Zoanthus sanctaehelenae; assembly: GCA_028564885.2. Taxonomy (NCBI): domain Eukaryota; kingdom Metazoa; phylum Cnidaria; class Anthozoa; order Zoantharia; family Zoanthidae; genus Zoanthus; species Zoanthus sanctaehelenae. Next base: position 10,699 of record JAOTRI020135016.1, read on the forward strand.
GTTTTATCCCCGTAAACAAGGGTGGCCAGATTTACCCCACTCTGCCAGCAATCTCTCCCACTCCCACTCTCCATTTTGCTCGATTAACAGCATCTCTTCCTCTACCTCTTATCCAAGTCTTGTAAATGTACAATATAAGATATAAAACGGTCAGGTAAAACAGCAAATTCTTGGCAAAATCTCTCAACTTCTTCCTTGTTGATAGCTTACCATCATTCCATTGCTTTTTTATGTTTGATTCATACTATACTCGCTCTTCAGCTTCAAATAAATTATACATTCAAGCCTTCCGACTAAATGTCTTATTAACCCTCTGACTACTGGGAGGTTTTGCCATTTTGAACAATTTTTTATATGAAAACGATTATTTGGCTTTCTCTAACCCATATAAGGCATTGCCATGGAAACATCCCACGTTGTGTAGTGCCCA
>JAOTRI020135027.1:0-11128 GCA_028564885.2 Zoanthus sanctaehelenae
TTATTATTATTGTTATTGTTATTGTTATTGTTATTGTTATTATTATTATTATTATTATTATTATTATTATTATTATTTTCCATCATTTGTTACAGGTGGTTGAATTTGATACGCCAGAGACCCTCACATCAGACCCTAATTCAGCTTTCAGCAAGTTGCTAGAAGCGGCTGAACTACAAGCGGAAGATCAAACAGTTACAAGAACGAACCAAACACACGAAGCTAAAAATGAAAATATTCAGCAAGAGAAAGCAGAAACTTGCTCTGAAGATCAGACAACGAATGAAGGAGATGGTAATGGTGAAGACTCAGGGCAATAAAGAGAATTACTTCAGTCAGAGTTGACTTGTTAAACATACGTCTTTCAGTTAAAAATCAGTTGAACCAATTTTGATCAAACGCATGTGCAAAGATTTATTTTCATAAGCTCCTATTAGTTGAAATTTTTAGAACACAAACTGTCTTTATGGCATTGAACTAGTATTAAATTTCATAATTAGCGACTAATCCAGGTCCTGCTGCTGTTGTCTAAAGGTAGGAGGTTTGTTAAACCGCGGGAGAGTCCCATGTTTGATGTAGTAATCCTGCAGAAGATAGAATACTACCTCGTGGGGTCGCGAACAGGTCATCCAGCGAACTTTTATAGTATTCCAATGATCCTTTGCGGGGCCACTCAACCAAGCTCCGATAGGGAGTCCATCGTTTCCGCTGAAGTGAGCATTTAAACTGTCTCGGATGTTACTTTGATGCGGATTCCCTCCAATGTAGATGATTTTCCCATGGTGTTTGATTTCGTACACCCCCGGGAGATTTGCAGTCTCGCGGGACTCACTGAAGCTTTCCAATGCGCTGTGAAGACACTGATTGTTCATCTTGTCGCGTAAGAGAAGAATTTTCTTTTTTTCGTCTTCGCTCATAACGTGTCGGTAAATATCCATCAAGTCTGCAAAAATAAACTGATGTTTTATCTTGTCTTACCATATATACAAAATGCCATTTTACTCCGACGGACTAACGTCTGAAACGACAAGAAGCTCTCTCTTTTTATACGGTTTATAATTTACATTTTTATCATTAACTGACTTCATAGTAGCCATTGAAATATTGCAGTTATTTACTTTTTTCTTTTTATAAGAATCGTAACTTTTTCCCGAGCCTCTTTTTTTATAAAAGTTTGATATTTCGAGCCTTAGTATAATTCTTTAGGGTGCATTCGTTTGGGCCATTTCAGGTATAGGAATTCATAAAAATAAAAACATTGCCGGATTTGCGTGGCTGCTTTTCCTGCGAAGTCACAAATAAAACATATATCTTAATCATACAACTTTTTTGAATTTTAAATTGGAAACAAATATTGCTCAAAAAATCTGGAAGGAAATCCAAAACCTTGGACAAGGCCCAAATGAACAGGCCCAGAATTATATTTTCGTAAAAGGTCCGTGTCATTTTCTTGAAACAGTGAAACCAGCAAAAGATGCGTGTAAAATGATATCATGTCAATCATTAAATCGAGGAAGAAAATGTAAGAAAAATATTTTCTGCAGGCAGAAAAACAAAAGAGAATTTATCCTATATCAAACTTATTTAAGTTTTTCGTATAAAAACTGTCTTTAAGGAATGGGATTATAAAATGTTTGTGTATTGTACTCATTCTGTATATAGAGATATACTTTTAACTTCCATTGATTGACAAACCATAAGCTCGTATTTCAATATATATTGTTCTCATTACTATTGCGAACAGGGGAGTTAATGAGAACAGTTAAGATGTTTCTATCGAGGCAAAGGAATTTTTAAAGTTTTTTAATGCTGCGGTATTTATCACTAACGTGAATTCGGTTTTTGTATTCAACTTACTCAGTTTTTGGTCAAAATAGATTGTTATTAATTCTGTCTGTTCTGTTTGCTTAACGATTATAGTTTTTAGCACAAATGTTTTAGTTCAGTCTAAATTCTTGCCCAAATATTTCTAACAAGTCTATCCCCTGCGTCAATGAGTCTTTAAATCTTATATTTAAAAATATCTCATCCATGTATATTGTAATGCTACATTCATCACATTATTGCGCGTTTTCCTATATTACCATTAAGCCGGCCTTGTATCTTAGTTTTAGTACGTTTTGTTGTTATAGATAGTAATTATAATACTTACGATAGCTTGCTTTATGGCTCCGAATTGAGTATATTTTGATTTTGTTAACTTAAAAGCATTCTTCGTTTGTTTGCGTATTTTTACATGTGTTTTTTCGTTAGGCTTACGTCAGCTTGCACTGCGTATGAAATGAGAAGTTCTAAGATGAAGCAAAGAAACGTCGTACACTTTATGACTTAAATTTTTGGCGGCGCAAAGTTTGAACAGAGAATTGATAAAGTGCGTTTTACGAACTAAAGTATTTAAATTATTTTTAAGGCTCTTCAACAAGTAGTTAGAAAGCTTAGTTTTGATTTTTGGAGAATTTATAATCACTCTTATAAGTGATGTTTTTAAAACGACTCTTTCACTGACGACAGTGTGATGTTCGCGCGCGCTCGCATAAAAAACCATGCTTTTAAGAGCTAAATGCAAGATCGCTAACCATCTTATACTACTTTCAAGATCTGCTTGAATCTTATTTCATATTTTTTAAGTAGTTTTGTTTTAGGGAAGACCCAGAAAACTGAGTATCTCGTGTAAACACGCCCTTACTCTGGGAATTCCATTAGAGAATAAAGTTCTTAATGAACGCGCTATCGACCTACGGCATTGGCGCCAAATCCAGCAAAGAGCTTGGCTACTTGTTTAACACGAGGATAATCGCACCGAGACAGGTAATTGGGCGCTTTAATACCTATTCCTGATAGATTTTTCTACTGCGAATCACATTTTGTACTTAAAATTTGTGAGTAGTACCGGCGTGCATATTTGCGTACTGGTAGATTGCATGGTTGGTTGTATACGTAAATCGTAAATGTGTGTATAGCCACTGCCTGGCGGTATAAACGCTGCATTTAGGACGTGAATTATAACATTATGAACTCTTTTTAACACCAACAGAAATGATATAGAAAACGAAAAAAAAAGGCATTTAAAAATCTCTTTGGAAGGGAGGTTTTGTTAATCAGATTAGTGTTTGGTCGAGTATTTATGCTATTTTCTTCCGCTGCATACATGAGAACAAGGCAGTCCCAAAGATATGAGGGATTTTTTTGTTTTTGTATGGGGAAGGTCGGGACGAAGGGATTCATTACAGTCGAACGCCTCATCTTAATTCTCGGATTTAATACAGTCCAATGAGACACAAAATACAATAGACAAAGTGGCCATGTTGGTGTACAAAACAAAAGATACAATTAGAAATTTTTTGTTAAGAGTACACCAACATGCTGCAATGACGTCAAAGCCGGAAAACCCCGCAATATAGAAATGATTACCAAAGTGAAAATAATTTATTCTTAAAGCACATCTTGAAATGTCGAATACAATTGTATATATATATTTAAGCAAATGATGCTACTTTGGAGCAAAACACTGATAGCATTTAAATTATTCATACACAACTGTTTTTCGGATAAGAGCAGTATTAACAGAATGGTGAACGTGCAGATGGCGTAAATTAGTTTGCAATATTTCCGTCCTCTTTTTTGTTACAATTAAACGCTCTGTAAACATAGTAAATACACATTGCGAGAAAGTAAATGAGCGGGTAAAAATCTTCCACAGACACAAAGGTCACGATAACTGAAAGAAAAGCGACTAACACAAGACCACAAAAAAATAATCCCACTTCAAGTTTTTCCTCATTTTGAATTTCGCAAACTTTGTTTTGAGCAACTTTGTCATCAAGACGGAGATTCATACTTTCTAATGTTTTCAGTGCTTTTGTCATGTCTTCAAACTCGACTTGGCAAATTTCTGAGTTATAGCTTGGCAGTTTCTGAAGGTTTTCGACAATGGTTTTTAAATGGGTTGTTTTATTTTTTTCTACGTTGTGAAGAAGGCGAATGACTTGACCATCGATAGGCGAACCAGAGCTTCTTTTGCATTTTCTGAGATCATCATGCATTTTAATGCAATCTTCTTTAAGGTTTAACAGCGCTTGCCGCAACTCCTGAATGATTTTCTGTTCTTCATTTTTACCTGTATAACTGACAAAATGTTTGCCGTAGTTTCCACCCAAAGCAGTGTCAGACATTGATTTTCTTTGTAAGACTCTGTACCTTGCGGCAAGTTCCATCCTAGCATCTAAACTCGCGTCTCTCATTGAATTTGTGGTTACTTCATCAACATTTGCAACTCCATCCATTACTTTTTTCATTACCTTATCTGCTAGTTTGTTTACTGCCGTATCGAAGGTTGCTTCTTGAATAACTCTACCGGAAAGTTTATCGGCCAATTGTTGTATATTTGAGTCACTTTCAGCATCGAGGAGAACGAAGCCATCGTTGCTTGAACTTGTACTAGAATTGCTAGTATTCTCAAGCTGCGGCATTGGAGTTATTTCATCTTGAGTCTGATTTATAGTTAAACTATCAAGAGACGAAGAAGAATTTGACGGTTTAGATGGGTTTTCAAGACTTGGACGTGCACCTGATGAGGCATCTGTAGTCTCGTTATTGCAGTTTTCAGAGTTTTCTTCCCGAGCAACACCTTTACTAACTTTCATTTTGCTTAAATTAAGGTTTTTCTTTACCTGCTCAGTTTTTGTTTGTTCTTTCTCGATATCTTGTAGCAATGAAGTAAAATACTTTTCAAGGTCACAATTTGAAGAACTGAATGACTCCAAGCCTTCGCCTGTGATATTATCTTTTTCGTGAAAGCTTCCTGATATTTTGCGTTGGTTGTTCAGACCAATTCTATCACCTTCATTTTCCCTTGGATCAGGTTGTTCAATCATTTGCGAGATATCTTCAAAAAGCTCAACTTCTTTGTGGTCCTCTCTGATACTCATTTTCAAAGCTTTGTTTTTAAATTAATCGGTAACGGTTTTATTTCTTCCTGCATTGTATTGTGACGGCATGTTTTTTCCGAGCTCGTGTTTTTCCGCCACACTAAAACGTCATAATTGCTGAACAAAATTCTTATTACACGCGCGTCAGTATCATTTTTAGAAGCCAGCAAATGAAATGTGTTTTTATCGAAATTTAGAGACGGTTAAAAAACAAATCAAGGTTTTCAGTTATGTTATTGCTGACAAAATATTGCTTTTGTCATAAGAAACTTTAATTTTACGCGACCCAAATTTGCTCTGGTGCTCTCTGTGACATCAAAACGTTCTATTTCCAGAGTTACGGTTGCCAAGAGATATAGATAAAGAATTGAAGCAATTGACCTAGGAAGCTCAACAGCTCAAAACAAGGTAAGACTTGCTAGTTTATTTATCTTTTTGTTGATTCTTATCTACAGTGGTACATTCTATAAGAATTCATTGGTATTTTTTTTTATATATTTTATAATAGTTGTAATTTGTCGTGTTGCAGAATATTTAAATTGATAAAAAGTTTAATAAAAATTAAGACCGGAATTGCAAGAAACTTAAATTTTTGTAATACTTCAAAATCACATAGAAAAGATTGTGATCTATAGCTAAGAAATATATTCCGTATTGCGGCATTTTTGATGGGTCCTAAGGTTTATGAATTTAATGATTAACTTGGAGGAGCGATAGGTAAATTTTGTCTTTGCGACTTTTTTCAAACTGTATTCACAATTGAAATCTTGAGGACGAATGGAGTATGAGTCAACAGCCAATGAGGCCTTCGGCCAAATAAGCTATTCAAACTCGTAGTCTACTAATTGTTTTACTATAAACCTACTAATCGGCAAAAAATTTACAAGTTAAATAATCAATAAAATCTTCAGATGTTAGGTCAATTCAAATAGAATAGATCAACGCCCGCGCATTGCAAAAAACCGCTGTGTTATTTATTTTTTACAAGTAAATATTAATACTAAGAGAAAATTACAATTTTCAACATCGGTTGATATTAATGAATATAAAGTAAATATCAATTGTGTTGCTGTTCTTTAATTTGCAGTGAATTGATATTTTACTCTCTCGCACTTGTTAAAGTGACTGGTAAATCTCATTAAAAAAACAATGTGCCTCATTTTTTTAAAGGAATTCATATAAGAAACCAGGAAGAAGATCAAACACTTCCGAACATCACGTAAAATGCTATTTTTGGCCGGCTATTTCATTTAGAATTGCATAGATAACGGTGAAGTCGCGCTCTGATTGGCTATTGAAGAGAGGGAATTTAGCGTGGAATCGCACTTGTGGATGAAGCGATTTTGCTGACGTGAATCGCAAGCGAAAATTGTTGCTATCGTGAAAACAAAATGCTACTCGTATTACGAAAATATCACCTTTGAAATGAACAAATTTATTGAAAGAATATTTGACAAATTTTGAACTTAAATTTGAATTTTTAAAAAATTTGAGGAAACCACTCATACTCACACGGTTAGATCTGTCAGCCTCATGGACAACGAGTTGGAATTGTACATACGTAGTTTATTCATAATGCGCCTTCACCGTTAGCTATGCGATTCAAGAAAAATTCTTTGCCTGACAAGTGAATTCCACGTTAAATTTCACTTGTAGCTGTTTTTCGCGTGAAATTTAACGTGGAATTCACTCGTCAGGCAGTGAATTTTTTTTATAATATCCGCATCAGCACTTTTTTCTGTGGGTGAGATAGTTTCTTTTGAACCCCAGGAAAACATTTTTCTCAGTTGATGAAGAGGTTTTTTGCTTAACTAACTCTTAAAAAATTTAGTAATTGTCGAAAATCCATCGGAAAAATAGCTGTGGATGACAGAAATTTCATATTTCTCCGTTAAAGGAGAATTGAAACCTAAAATCGACTTTTCATGTATCGTTTGATGTTTCGTAACGAATGGATAAAATTTATCGGCGGCTTACAGTGCAATGTCAGCGGTCGCTTATGACTTAAGTCATGAGACTCGTATGATTAAAACGAGGAAAACTATATTTATTGTGTGTAAAAAAGGATTCGTAATAAATATATAGACTGCCCAAGAAACATCAAATTTTTGAAGCACACTGCCATATCTAAGGTCTGAATATCGCAACCTACGTCATATATTTCACTGGCACACCGCTGACAACAACATTTTCACTATGGTATCAAACCATTTCTCGATAGTTTTCTACGCTCCTGTATTTTATTTATCAACGTAATTTAACTAATTTGAAAAAACTTCACAGGGTTACTCTACAAAATCAATACATTCAAAAAAACTAGGTTAATTTTCGCATTCAGTTCTTCTTTAGGACTTCTATTGGTATATATATATTAACCAAATATACCAAAACACCACAATTTAAAGGAAAAAGAAACTATTTTAAACAATTTTCTTTCTACCCTTTCGAAAACGGATAGAACATAGTTTTCCTTAAGAATATCTTAGAGTACCCATAATGGGTGAATTGGCATGTTGAAGGACTTGAAAGCTTAAACATCTTTGATTTCAGATGTCTGACACACAGCAACTGGCTGAAGCAAAAAAAGACGACAAGCAGCATTTGGAAGAACAGCACTTTAAAATCATCTCATATTTTCGAAAGAGAATGGATGTTCAGCCTCTTCACAGTGCTCTGAAAAGCTTCAACGTGAATGAAGCAGTTTGTATGTCTGGAGTATACGAGATTCGACGTGACAATATCGTTATATACATTGGCGGGAATCCACATTTTAGTAACATCCGGGACTGCTTGAACGCTCATTTCAGTGGAAACGATGGCCTGGCACTAGGAGCTTGGCTAAACGGAGCTGGCAAGCGGCAGTGGAAGATTGTCACAGTTCGATGGATGGCCTGTGCAAACCCGCATGATGTGGCTTACTATCTGCTGGAGGAATATCAGCGTAAAAACGGCCATTTACCTTTGTTTAATAACCCTCCTGTTAACCAAGCCGCCTCAAAAACAGTAGCGACATAAATTAGGCCAAATTACTGATCAACGAAAGCCATAAGAAGACCCACCCTTCTTTTAAAGTTAATATTAAAGTTACACTCAATTTACTTCTTTGTAACTTCAACTGTGTTTTATAATTCTAGTGGGGCTTTAAAAATAGTCGGAAATGAAACTAGCACATTTCAACAAGAGCACATCGATAGCAAATATTTCCCTGACAACTACCAGAAATGATAACAATCCCAAGTGTTAGTTGATTTATAGCTGTCTTGGGGACTTAAAATTTTGTTCTTGGGCGGATGATCTAGGGGGGGGAATTTGGGTGGCTCAGTCAGTATTATCCACCTACCCTCTCGGTATTTTCAGGCTCATATCTCCCCACTCTCTCTCTCTCCCTTCCCTTTCCTCTGTGGCATTCTGTGGTAAGCTTGAAGTGGTGGAGCAAGTAAGATACTGTGTCAGGGAGCTTTTATATCTTGACTGTTGTTCATTATCGGGTTACCTGTGGTAAACTTGTGGAGTAAGTAAGATACTGTATCACGGGGGTGTTGTATATTGGCTGTTGTTCATTGCTATGTTACCTTGGTAAGTGTGTAGAGTAAGTAAAATACTGTGTCATGCAGCTGTTGTATCTTGGCTGTTGTTCGTTACCAGGTTACCTGTGGTAAGATTGTGGAGTAAGTAAAATACTATGTCAGTGAGTTTTCTATAACAAAAAAGTTTGCCACTGACTCTTGATATTTTATGTCAGTGAGTTAAGTTGTTGTATCTTGGCTGTTGTTGATTGATAAATATACTGTACGCCACCGAACACCGATGTATCACGTGACATATTTAACGTCTTTCATTGGTAGATGAATAAGAGTATTCTTAACGACCAGTTAACGAATGCATGAATGCGTCTGCCGAGCTTGAGACGATCGAAAATTGATTACAGATTTTCTATTGTTTACGCCTGACATCCTAATTCCCCAACCATGCCTATGCATCCCGATAGTTCTCCAAGAACCAAAAACAAATAAAGATGGAATAAAAAATGTTTACTATGAAGAATGATCTTCAAAGCATATTTAGGTGCACTTTTATTTTTCTTGATCTGTGAAGCAATCTTTATAATAAACTTGAATAAAATTTAATTTTACCTAAGTCCAAGGTTATTTTTACACAGATTTTGTATTTTTATGATGTCTGAAGAAAGATAGAAAGGTTTGATAAATTGATAAATGACGTCATGTCTGGAAGGTGGTCCCGATACAAATTTGCTTACACCCGCCAGCTAGAATCAGTCTGCGTACGCTTGATTTTAAGCGCAAATTTATTTGTAGTTGTACACCTCTTTCATAAATGGCAATCATTTAAATATTTTTTTGTTTTCATTCATATTAGCCTCACAAGTCACGTTTGCAGTAAGATATTCTTTTAAATTTTCTGCTCGAATAAGAGCTTAGTGAGGCTAATTTGAATGAGTTAAAATTTCATTTTTTAAAAAGTTTGCCATGTAATCGCGTTTTTGATTTAATAAGGCTTTTGTATTTTAGCCCGGTCTACTGGGTTTAGTTCAACCCCGGGGTTGAAAAATCAAAGCGGTATCCAGTGAAGTCACCCCAAAGCGAAGTCGCCCCACATCTGAAAAGTGAAGTAGCCCCACGTCTGAAAAGTGAAGTCGCCCCACGTCTGAAAAGTGAAGTAGCCCCACGTCGGTGGTGAAGTCGCCCCACTTCATGTAAATGGCCCCTAAACTAAAGGTCTGTTCGTATACAGGTATGCACAGCAAACCTGTTCAGACAGAAAGTTATTAAAATGTTCCCACATCTGTGTTGCAGTCATCAAATATATACAAAATGCTTTTTGAAAAAAGTATCGCAAACGGCTGTCAAATAAAACGTTCGATCTCGCGAATTGTTCATTGGAGAATTCGATTCCATTCCTTTCTCGATCACTACGTTTTTGCATATACCGCTGTACAAAACTAACATATTTTGGATTTGAGCGCCATTTTTTAATGTTTTTATTTGCTCGTTAAAATCTTTCTTTATAAAATGTTGGAATGCTGTCATGAACAATATACAATTCGGAATAAAATTGTCTTGAACAAGACCTTACTATTTATTTAAAATTACTCGTAAGAAATGGACAGGTTTGTAAGACTTCGAAAAATTGGCGAAGGTTCCTTTGGGAAAGCATTATTGGTCAAGAGCAAGAAAGATGGAAAGCAATATGTCATCAAAGAAATCAACATCTCAAAGGTTTGTATAAAAGACCACACTTGTTTCAAACATTGACATTTCTTATTTTATTTTATTCCATTTCAGATGTCTCCGAAGGAGAGACAAGAAGCACGGAAAGAGGTTAGTTTACATTGCGGCTGGTTTCCTTGACTTCGAAGGACGCTTACCGTACCGTGGTTTTTGTAGTATCTTTTCAGTTATTTTACGTTTTGACATTGTTCTTTCAAGTATATTATTATCATCCAAAAACATTCATTAATTTTATAGAGATGAAACAGTGCAACAAGTATCAAGTTGATAATTTCAATGAAATATTAAGTAGCAACAAGCACGACCGAAGCGGAAGAAAACTGGGGCTGAAGTTTAGGAACGAACCATTTGATTTTAGAAGGATGAGCCTGGAAGATTAAGGAAAAATTTCTTCAAACCTAGGAGTAAGAAAAATATGTGTAGCAAGCAGTTGAGAAAAATAAAGATCCTGCAAAGTCAAGAAATTGCACAAAATAATTAAAATTGGGAATAGAAATCTTATTCTGTACAACCGAGTGAAAGAAAAATATTTCACTCTTGCATGGACACCGATTCCGACCCGCCTCTGAAATCAAATCAAATTGCCTTTAATTTGTGTGCTCTAAAAATCCTGTTGGTAGGAAGTTGTTATGTACTTGAAAAGATTTTAGGAAACCTAGTTTTTGAGTTCATTTACTAAGGAAATGTACGCTGCTTTATTTCTTTTTCATTTAAATTATGATAGAATTATGAAATAAAACATTTTTTCTGTGCCTTCATAGCGCTATGAAAACCGAGGTGCACGTTTGGTAGAATTCGAGAGCTGATCAGTGAAGCACGAGACGCAGTCGAGTGCTTCAACGATCTTTTCGAGAATTTCCCAAACGTGTGCCAAGGTTTTCATAGCGCTATGAAGGCACAGAAAAAATGTTTTATTTCTTTTATAAAATATTTATTCCATTTTCAGGACTC
>JAOTRI020135038.1:0-11127 GCA_028564885.2 Zoanthus sanctaehelenae
TGAAAATGTTTATATCCGCAATTTGTGTTCTATTTTTGATTAAACTTCGATGGCCAAAGAAAAAGAGTTTTTATAATGTTAAATGAAAATGTTAGGAAAAAAGATTTAATGAAAATGATAAACACGGCAAGCACAATATATTTCTAGTTTTTATATTAATGGTCTCTAAATATAACAAACACAGTGCAGTAGAATGTACATCTGTCAATACACGCTATGGGTTCTTCCCTCGTCCAGGGGTAGTCAAAGAGTCTCATACACTTAGTAACACAAAAACTGGAGATAAATATAAGTGCAGGCTCAATGAGCCACTGGGCTCGTAAAGGAGTTATCTAAAAATATACATTTATTGTCATTTCTTCTTCGAAATTCGCACTGCTGCGGTAATGAAAGGTATATATTTGAAATTACTGTCAAATTTGTATACCTTTTTGCACAGCGTAAACTTAAGAAAGAAAATAAAAAAATTGAGAAGGGCTGATGAACATTTTACCGATTCTTAATAAAAATTGGTACTCCAGTTTCTTTTAGTAATGTTGACTTACTTTCATTGCTTGCATGTCAGTTTATTAACGATTTAAAATTTCATTTGCTGTGAAAATGAATGAAAAAGTAAAACTACGCCCTGAATCGATTTTCTCGTAATCTCTCATCACCAGGAAGATCGCTACGTTTCAACAGTATAAACCATGGCTATTAAGCGAACATTTAAATAGCACGTGTGACTTTTTGTCTTTACGCATAATTGAAAATCTATCGGAAGACTTTAACCATTTCTGAGTTAATCATACAACAGTTTCTTTTTGTATTGTTGAAGAATTTTGCGCACTATTTGTGTGTAAATTGTTCTGTCCATTTCGACCGTCTCCGTTTATGAATAACATCATTCTCCCATGATCCTTTACTGCCTGAGTACTACTTTGTTTGTTAATATTCGATATAGTATTACTTCTCTCTTTACTTTGGTTTTGGTCCCGAAGAGTTCTTTCAATACAACAGCAACATAAATGAAATATCTTGAAAATCGTCAGTATAATCTCACGTCTTGCACGCTTCATCAAAGCCCCGTAGACTATGGGATCTAAGCAGCAATGAAAGTAGACCGACAAATCATAAAACTTAAACAAAGTTTCGGCGGTTCTTTGATGTTTAGAACTACCAAAATCTATTAAAATCCAAGCAATTTGACCAGGCAACATAAAAATAGCAAAAAGAATTACAATTATAGCCAGAGTCTTTATAACATGAATGTCTTCCTTCCTTCGTGCTGCGCTGTTTACAACATACTTCGACTTTCTTCCTTGAATCAAGCTTAAAGATTTAAGATCAAAACCAATGCGAATGTAAGCACCAGTGATCACCGAAAGTGGTAGAATATACTGAATAATGGCTAACGCCACTGTGTATGACCTGCGTTGATTTTTCGAATACCAATTCTCGTAACACCATCCACCACTGGATGATTTCGCCACTGCCATTAATGGCACCATGACAACTAGAGAAGTGATCCAGAGTGAAGTAATCCACAACAGAATAAATTTTCGCTTAATCTTTGGCCTTAGGGGATGGACTATAACCTGACAACGATAAATTGCCATGGCGCTCATTGTAAAGATGCTGACGTTGTTGGAAATCGTCATCGTTGGCCAAATGAACTTGCAGAAGCTTTCTGGTATGTCAGCTTTTTGAAAGATTAACAAGTTTAGCGGCAAAGCAAAGAGAAGAAGAACCAAATCAGCAAATGCGAGATTTATAATAAAAAAATCATTTGGTGATCTTTTTGATTTTTTCTTGATAACAAACAAAAGTGCTGCGTTTCCCGCAATTCCAAGAAAAAACGTTAGACTAAACGCAATCATTCTGGCTTGTCTGTCAACCGTGTATATGTACGAATGGTTTGTGGGATTGGTAAACCCTCCTTCAGACATTTTTTATTCAATATCACATTTACGATTCGTTTTGCTCACGTTCTCAAGCAAGCGCTGCTAATTAGCATCTTTGAGCCTTTTCGGTGTTTTTTGACGATAGACCGACGTTAGCTTGTCGAGTTTGTTGCTTGCAAAGGCAATAACTACTGACCAGTTTCTCAATCCGTTTTTGTAGTTGCCATAAGGGTTAATTTTAGGAGCGATTTACAAATATAACTTTAAACCAACTGAGCATTGATTGTTACCGTCTATTCTTCAATGAAGTGAATATCAGCAGGAGGTCTTCTCCGAAGATCTTATTAAGTTTCTCTATATCTCTCAATCAGATGTTTTTAAATGTTCCGGTTTCTGTTCACGTACGCGCAAATTTATAACCTCGTGAAAATGATAGATGTTTAAAAGCTCAGACTGACTAAAAAGCCAAAGTTTTTCTGTACGAAGAATCGTAGCAAGACGCGGTAGAATGCTTTTTTAAGACTTGATTCTTTCCGCGTATCAGATGTGTTTAAAACTAGTATTTACTTCTCAGTCATCGGCCAACAAATTATGATGTATGAAACCTGCTTCATTTCCGCCCACTCGCTGGCCTTCTGTAATTCTTCCTTTCTAGGAGTTTGACCGCTCTCAACCAAGCAATGAGAATAATTCAATGTATAATCAACAAAATTAATTTGAGACAGCGGTGACCACTAACAAAGAGCAAAAAACTAACAAATATTCTTTATCTTCAACTTTCTGAATGAGATGTTCTTGTTTTTGAAAACAACTGCTGTCAGCTGGACGTCCTTTTGACAAGGTATACGGTGGTATACCAATATCTATATACACATATTACATGTGAGCATAAGTCCTTGTTAGGAGAACAAGCTGTCGTTATGTCTTATTCTAAACCTCAAACAAACACAGTGTTATTAGAAAAGTCATCTGCCGATCAATTTGATGATCCACGTTCTTTATTGGAAATAGTTAAATTGATTTTTTTATTTGAATAATCTATTACTTCAGGCGAGTCAGTGAAAACCATAGCTGTCAGTTATTCATCTGATGTCTTTCATCGTTATCAATGTCGGATATGTTTTTATCTTCCTTATAATTATACATTTCGTTGTTTTGGACCACTTACTATACGCACGAGTTTCTTGGTATTGCCTCTTTTGGCAGTATACACGTATTCTAACTATAAACATCAAGAGCCCTTGATATCACATAAGAAAACAATTTTGAATCAAAATGAAAGCTAAAGAAGAACTTGAAAACAAAATTAAAAGACAATAGTTGCCGAGTTTTAGCACCTTTTTCCAAAGAAGTAAAATTTAATATTTTATATTTTTGTCACTTCATTGAAAAATTTGTTTTTTTCAATACAACATTCAAATTAGAAGATTTCAAAAGCATATTGCCCAATGTTAATGCTTACTAATAAAAAGGCAAAACGCCAAAAAAAAGAAAAAGATTTAAGGATTTAAAACTATCTTCAACAGATCTTATTTTAAGTTATCTAATGACAGTTACTTCTATTCACAAAAAAAACCTCAAAATAGTCAAACTTTGGTTACTACTATGTTAAATACGGCAAATGAAGCGGCGATAAACTATGTTGTTGCTGTTCTCCAAGGTTGACTTTTTGTGTCAAATTTGTCAAAAAATGAGTAAAAAGTGATAAAGATATTCTGAAATATCATTGAAAAAAGGAGAATGTTGAAAGTTGCATTAAGCAGAACATATATATTCATAAAACACTAAGACAGAATCATGCACATAAAGTAGTATAGTTTATTCATTGTAGTATTTAAGTCGCACCAAGATTTTTTGATATGGTGTTTGAAAAGACTACAAAAACTTCATACGCACCGTGTCCGGCTGTGTTGGATTTGATTCCGAATTTAGTAACCGCTAACTACTATACTCACTTAGTAAAAACCTTCCATGCCTAGAGTTAAAAAACAATAACATGTTTTGATATATATTGCATGTCTTAAGGAATAACAAAAATATTAAAGGAAATTCGACTGCGCCATTTGTAAGCTCTTCCGTATTAAAAATAAGATAAGTGTTCAAAAGCTTCTTTATATTTGACTGAATACAAAAAATCGTCCCATGAATTAGTTATGCACTTGGGTCTATTGAATTGAAATTCGGTCACCTATGAAATTTAATTCTTTAATTCATTAGAAAAAAAGCAAAGCCAAAGGGATGTTAAAAGATTTGAATTTGAAAGTTCTTGTAGTTGTGTTCAGTTTTTTGAGTGTAATTTTACACGAAAGCCAAAGTAATTATAGAGCTTCTAAGAATTTCATTTCAAACTTTAGTTTTCAGTGGTAAGAAATTATTTTGTTGAAAAACTAACTTGCCACAAGTATACCCACAGGGTACTTATTCATATTAAAATATGATTTTATCTTGAAGCCGATTTTGACAGGAGAGCCATTAAATCCAAAATGTATGTTTATGTATAAACAGTTTTAAAAAAAAGATCAATTCTAAACCGTAAAGTGAAAAATATTATAATTTATGACCAAGGTTTTAGACTGCACTCCTTCGTTGGAGTGAACGCATGAAAGAATAATAGTAAAGCAAATGAAGATACAGAAATAAGAGAGACGTAAAACAAATGGAAATAAAAAGATAAAGATGTATGAGAAAAAGTGAAATGTCAAAAAATCAAATGGGTTTAATGACAATAAAAAGCAAAGAGAAACTGAAGCGCTCATTTATCCCGCAAAAATTGAGAGATCGAAAAGGTGAAAAAATTAGTCGCATTTCTTTATTTTTGCGACAATTGTTACCGCCGTTGATGACAAAAAACCGAATGAAACAAATTAGAAAGAGAATGAACAGAAGAATTAAAATGGCGGGTTTGGATAGATCGTTCAAACGTATGTCATAAAGGTGATCTGTGATGCCATCACTTAATCGGCCGCTATGCAGTTTCCCCAATTTATATTCATGGATTTCATAATATGTGTCTATGTATGTATAAATAAGGTATTATTAATATTATTAATCAATAACTTGCTGTGCGTTAATGTGTGTTTTTAAAAGTATTTTATGTCGTATTCGATTGAAGCTTCGAAAAACAATACAATTTTAAATTCAAGGATTACCTACTCTAAAAAGACATTACATATTTGAGGTCATGAAATTACAAATATAGGGTTTGTCTTTACTTCTAAAATTCTATCAAGGGAATATTATATGCAACCAGAAAGATGGTCTTTAGTTCAAAAAATAATGTACTAAAGAGTAAAAGCCGCTTCATAAACATATCAAAACACCAAAAGCGTTTATTATAAAGTTTGAAAGCTTGTTTATAGATATATAATATAGGCGAACAACACAAGATTAACTTACACAATTCACGGCTGGAATTTCTATAGCGTCAGTTTTAAAAGATGACAATTGCAATTTTTAGATCAGTAATTCATCAGAGTATATCGCTATTTGATATAGAGCGATAATCAGATATTTTACACTCTAAGTTATATATTTTTTTAATTTTATTTTCTTTTAAGCGTAATCGTTTGCAACACTAATTTGATAAACTGATGTATGTCTAGCCACATTAATTAAAGTTTTATATATACTAGCCAATTTCTAATTGAAACCTCACTGAGCCAGCAACTTTTTCATGTTAATTCAAAATTGTCTCTTTAATCCCTCCATTGTATCACGTTGTTTGAATAATTTATTCTTTTGTTTTCCTTTTCAATTTTTATGACAAGTGCACTTAGATATCGGAATTCTGATGAACGCACGAGCCATACCGAAACATATTAATTCTTTATGGATCTTTATTAAAAAACGTTTTTACCGAGTTACAGCTTCTCTGTCCATTTTTAATAGAAAGTGAGTGCTGTGCGAGCTCACTATTTTGGTATCTGAATCCTGATGATGGCACAAGGCATACCGAAACATGTCAATTCTTTATGGATCTTTATACAAGTTTTTACCGCATTACAGCTTCTCCGTCCATTTTTACTGAATAGAAAGTGAGTGCTGCGAGTTCACTATTTTGTTATAGCGACAATACTCTGTTCTATTTTTGGCATTTTTAACTTGTGCTTAGATTTGAATCCCTGATTGTATGTATCGTGTGGACCGGAATAACCCGTCACGCGGATCGCCGAGGCCAAGTGCTAGCAAGGCCTCATGGGGTGGGGAAAGGGAGCACAAGCAGATCCGCCTGTTGGTCGAGGGCCGCCAAACTATTGCGAATACAAGAAAGGTTTATTAAAAATATTCTAAATGAAAAGATGGGAGGTAGTGATCATTGCGCTGTGTATGGCTGCAACAATGATAGACGCTATAAAGACAGGTAATCAGGATTTTCATTACTTGATTGAGCAAGTAAGAAAAATGACTTAAATCTGCAATGTTTATATTCACTGTGTGTACGCACATAGTCAATGATTACATTTGTGATGCAAAATTACGGTGAGTGAATGCAAGTAGTTTTACCGTTTTTCATCAATAAATACAAATTAATATGCATCATTTTATGAGTTGTTGATTGTTTCTTTTTTTTTTGTATCAACATGTTAAAATTCGAACAAGAAAGAGCAAGAGCATAAGAGCTGGGGCACTTGACACTTCCTGCTCAGACTGTCATTCAGACTGTCATCGTGACACACTGACAACCCGTGTATAGGTTTGTGGTTTGTTATTAACAATTTTTATTACCGGCAAATTGTTTCTTTAGAAACATATAGATTTGTTAAATGAGTCTTTTGTAGGACAAATGGAGTATAATGCAAAAGAAAGAAAGACCTCATTTAACCTCTCACTCTGAAGTTTCTATTTACCTCTTTGTTTTTAAAAGAAAGAGAAAAACAGGTTTTCAATGAATCCATCAGAAAATAAGCTCTGTTAATTTCATGGCAGTTTATTATGGTCTGTCAAACAAAAAAAGAAAGAAAGAGAAAAAAGGACTGAGTGAATCAATCAGATGACTAGAGTTAAATTCCCAGAAATTCGAAATGTCCCACAAAGAACCCAAATATATATCCCACCCCTTGCTTCTCATCAGATTTCAGCTGCTTGAAACAAATGGAGATGAATTGATTTTCTTACAATTAGGGCGAAAAATCCTGAATTCAGGCAAAATTTTGAAAATAAGCATTTTATGTAGATAACACTTGTTTACCTGGTAAATTTGGAAGATCTCTTCCGGAGATAGGAAGATTGTTTAACAGTTTGCCTGTGTCTAGGTTGCCATCAGAGGGAACTTAAAAATTATGATCAACAACTTTTTTCTTATCTATCTTTTTCTTTTCGTTGTGGATTATCCTAAAATTTGGAAAAGTGGCAATACTGTAGTTGCATGATAATAAGGGGAGGGGGCTTAATAAATCTATGAATAAAACTACTCTATAAATTAAATACAGGGCTGCAGTCATATGATTATTTTAAGTGGGTATTTGATGATGTAAAGGAGAAAGTTCCCTACATACAGTTGTATTAAGGAAACCACTACTGAAGCAAAATAGTACGTACCAAGTAACAAAAAACCAACAACTTGGCCCGAAGGGGAGACTTTCACCTGAAAATGAACTACTAATGGTCCTAGGTTGAACCTCCTTGAAGAAATCATGGGACGTATGTTCACTTGTATTACCCAGAGTGCTTCCTAAAATTAAAAAAATATACGGGTTATTATTGATTGTACCGAAGTTCCCATGCAACGACCTTCACTATCAAAGGCAAACACACAGATATATTCTTCACATAAGAGGAGACCCACAACAAAGCTTTTAGTTGCCTGTACACCAGCTGGAACAGTGTCATTCATATTCAAGGTGTATCGATGAGAGACAAAAACTTGGTGATACAGAGTGGCATTCTTGATCTATTTGACCCAAGTGACATTGTGTTGGCCGACAGGGGATTCAATATCCAACAACTCCTTTTACCGAAACAAGTTAAACTTATAATACCCCCATTTCTGAAAAGCAAACAGCAATTTACCTATGCAGACAATGCCAAAACAAAACAAGTTGCAAATGCACGAATCCACATTGAACGTGTCATTGGTCGCATCAAAGACATTCACATCATGAAATTAGAGTTGCCATTGGACATTCTGGACGTGTTCGATCACATAGCTACTATTGTCGGTGCATCCGTAAATCTACCAATTGTTTCTCTGGACTGCAAGTGATTTACATAAATTCATGCTAAAACAACAAATATCAAAGCCTTGTAAATATACAAATAATGTGAGAACATATTATGCACAATGAGGACTGCAAATGTCTTACATAAATCCATTACGACTACAAATATCAAAGCCTTGTAATCATCATCAACATCAATCCAGTTTTGATCCGGTTTTATCTCCGTAAACGAGGCTGGCCGAATTTACCCCACTCTGCCAGCAATCTCTCCCATTCTCACTCCCCCTCTCACTTGATTCATTCATTGCATCCTCCTTTTTTAAACCAACACCTCTTAATATACATATATTGTAACGGAACATATTAAGCACAATGTGGCCAACATATATGCCTCATGCAATAACTATTTATTGTGTGACTATGAACTTAAAAGACAATAAAATGAACTACTCTGATATACAAGTAAATAATGCCAATGTCCCAGTTGTAAGTAAATGTACATAACACGCATCATCCTAGGTCTGATGGTGGGAACAAAAGTATGAAAGATTTACTCACAAAGTAACATATCAACTATGAATGTATACGTGTACCTGATAATAATCATGTCAAATTGTAAAAAGCTCACACCAGTTGCAAAGTATAGGATCATCAAATCTTAAACCTACAATTACACATGAAAAAAAGAGACACTAAAAGGAAACCAAATACATGTATATGTTGTAGTTTAAATGAATTTGAATTCAAAATGATTTCAAACTAGGTCATTTTAATATTTTCGATGAAGTCTGGCTCATGCAGTTTCTTGTTCTTTTGTGACGGAGCATGCCAAACCTGTTGTTGAGCAGTACAGCTACAATTCTCTGTCCTTGCAACCTTTTCAGTCACATGGTGGAGTACAGCAGCTACATGCTTACGTATACACATGCCACGAATGCTGTAAAGAAAGAAAGTAACATAAAATACTCTTCCCATTTTATTCTGTTTTTTAAACTTTGTTTTAGAATAAAACATGTAAAAAAAGATGTGTTGCTACTTAGCTGATAATTTATCCACTTGTTTCCTTTTTCAAAATTTGGCAACTTTTAATAAAGAAATGGTTCATAGGTACAGCGTGCATCTATCGAGTTATTGAGGACGCGGAAGGTTGATCAGCACGAAAAAAGCGCAAGAGAAGCACGAAGCGAGTCCCATACCATAAATATAATCGTCTCAAATTTTGATTCAACTGACCAACGGACATTGACTACAATGGAGTTTGAATTTTTTTTGCTGCACACCATGCTGATCCGAACTAAGGTAACATACATTGTTTTAGACAAAAAAAAGTCCTGGAGTTCATTTTTTACCCTAAATATTTTACATTTTGTTGTTTTGTTGATTTCAAAGAAAACGTAGCTTCGGATCGGTGAAGCCGGTTAGAGTAGTTGTTTACGTACATTTTAGTTGAAACATTTTTAAAATGCGTAGAGTTTTAAACACTTTAATTTAGTTTTAAGTTTTTAAATTCATTAGTTTTCTTTAAGAATGATATTTAAGATTAATTAGTATTAGTCGAACACGATAAAAACTTTAATTGGCTTTTCAAAACATTTGCAGAACGAACATAGGTATACTGTCTACTGAGAACATGCATTTTGTATAGCAACGCGTACTGGTAACTTTGTCAGTGAGACAAGTTTATAGTAATTACGGCTTTGAAATTTAACACATAATTTTTTGTGAGCCACGACAATTAAACACAAGTTTTGTTATTAATTTCGACTAAACATAAATATTATAGAGACCATTTTGTTGTTTGCTTTTTTTTAATTTGTCCTCTTTGAGTGCCTTTCAGAAACGACTTTTTTAAACTCTTCTTCCCACATAGTTGTCGTGTTTGTGCTCTCTTAAAAAAGCATTAATAAGCCACAGAAAATCCAAACTAAAATTTGGCATTTTTTCATTGTTTCGAAATAGATTATTTTTAGCTATTTCTATATTTTCGCGGATTGAGAAAATTGCTGACGCCATTAGCGTGTTCCATTGGAGTTTTGTTCATGTTTTTTAGGCAATCACAGCTCGCGATTATAAAACGTTTTGCAATCAAAGATGATATTTTCTCACTAATTTCCAACACTTTAAAAACACGATTTCCCTCATCTATTTGACAATGCTTGAATCCTTTGAGTGACTAATAGTTAACAACGACATTATTCACCCAGCAGGACAATCACAGTGGACATTCTTGGGTACACCAGTGCCTTTATATTGGATCACCCAGGTGCTGTATGGTTTCTCTCTTTGGTTGGTCTCTCTTATAACCTGCAATTTAGAAAAAAACAATGAAATTTTAGTAAAATTATACACTTAATCTTGAATGTACTGAAAATTAAAAAGAATTTCGGTCATATTCAAATGAAAAGCATATGTACAGTGACAAATAAATTCATATCAATTCTTCGTTAGCAATATACGTCAAAGCAGTCATGTTGGAAGAACTTTAACAAAATATTTTAAAATGAGTTTTTTGTTATGTCTTCCAACATGGCGGACCTGCCTTTGGTAGGCAATTGTATAATTCCATCAAGTTTTAAATTTGCAAGCCTGACTTGCTCAGTTTCAAGACTCGCCTGAGTAAGTGTTTTTAATCCCCACTCAAGCTTCTGTGCATACTGAACTAGCTCTATCAGATTTTCTTTGTTTAAGGCATTAACTGGTACTTCTCTGTCGAGCAAATATCCCCTCAGTTGTGCTACTGTCCACGATTGAAGCAAAGGCTGTAATCCTGTCTAAATAGCGTCACTATGTTCCTCAAAAAATTCTCGTGCAACTTTACTATTCCTTGATATATCCGTTTCTAATATAATTTATGGTATTTTAGTCTGGGGAAATACCTACAAGACAACCTTGAAACCACTAGTCTTACTTCAGAAGAGAGCTGTGCGAATAATATCGTTTTCTCCATATTACACATCCCAGTCCTATTTTTAAAGAGCTGCATATTTTAAAATTTGGGGATATCATCTATCTCTGTAATTCTATTTTTATGTACAAATTTAAGTTCAATCTTCTGCCTTCCCTTTTTGATAACTTTTTTTCTAGCA
>JAOTRI020135049.1:0-11127 GCA_028564885.2 Zoanthus sanctaehelenae
TAGTAAGTAAGTAAGTTAGTAAGTAAGTAAGCTAGTAAGTAAGTAAGTGAAGTAAGTAAGTTAGTTAGTTAGTTAGTAAGTAAGTAAGTAAGTAAGTAAGTAAGTTAGTAAGTAAGTTAGTAAGTAAGTAAGTAAGTAAGTTAGTAAGTAAGCTAGTAAGTTAGTAAGTAAGTTAGTAAGTAAGTAAGTTAGTAAGTAAGTAAGCTAGTAAGTAAGTAAGTGAAGTAAGTAAGTTAGTTAGTTAGTTAGTTAGTTAGTTAGTTAGTTAGTTAGTTAGTAAGTAAGTAAGTAAGTTAGTTAGTAAGTAAGTAAGGAAGGAAGGAAGTTAGCAATCAATTAAGTGGACAATAAAGTAAGTAAATATAAGTAAGTTATTATTTAGGTGTCAGTGATTATAGCTGACCAAAGGCAAAGGCTTACAAACTGGGAACACCATCATTACCAATCAGAAATTAATAGACAGAGACTTTATAAATGACCAACTGTCAAACACAAACACCGATATGTCTCCGAGGGTCTAATCTGCAAAAAACACAGAAGTGTTATTTGCAGATTAGAGCAAAGACAGCATGCTTTCCTCAATTATTATTTATTAAGACCCTAGCTTGGTGAGTTAGTCTGGCCGCGGAAACCGAATCCTGGCCTCCCACACAGTAAACTGGCATCTTACCAACTATAAAGGCTAACCTGAAAATAAGCTAAAAAAACAATAATTCTATTTTGCTTATAAGCTGTATTCCCCATGCACAATGGATACAGGCAGCTAGTTCTAACACTGAGGTGCTCACAAGGTGAGTAGACTTTTAGATGATTTGAGCCCCACTGATTTTATTAAGTTGGTACGTTGCTATAAAATATAAAAAGAAATAATATAGTTAGTACAGCCGTCTGGTATGTAATTTGAATGCCGGGGTTTGAGGTTAAAGATATTTCGAATATGTGAAATTGTTTTTTGTTTAGTTGTTTTTTTTCGACAGTAAAAGAACATGACAGACGCATTTTCATAAAAGCCTCTGTGCATTCTGAAAACGAAGGCGTTTTATTGTCGGAAATGGAATTTAATCCAAGTGCCTTTCCCATTCATAATATTAGAAACCTTGCGGAGTTTTACTGACAAAATTGAGAGTTGACCGAAATAACCTAAATAATGCTTAAACTTAGCAAAACGAGTATTGAGCAGAACTGAATTAAGCATCTCTAAGTTTATTCTATTTTTTTTTAATTGTCAGAATTTTGTAATTTTTTTTAGGTTTTTGCTGTATAATGATTCAATAATTTATTGATTTTTTCGCGCGATAGACAATTTTAACATTCTACCCAAATTTTAGTCATTTGTGCAAGTTATTCCCAACTGTTTCAATTCACCTCAGGCATTCGGCGAACCGCCCACAATACTATTTTGAGTTACTTCACAATTTTTCGTGTTGACAAACATCCTGCAAGATGTCAACACAATGATTCAATGAAACTTGACAAGACACATATATACTTTCATTGCTTTTCAGTATGTTTCTTTGGAAGTTAATTGCTCATAAAGGTTTAGACTGTCACAACTTACGATTCTGTAAAGAAAACATTAAAGTTTGTCTTTTTATTTTTTGTAAATATTATCAAACGGATCATACTGTAAGCTTTAAATCGCCGTGAAAAAGAAATTTTCTTCTTCCGAATAAGTTTTTTTATAAGCCATTATTGATTAAGTTTGTATATGAACAATAAAACATGGATTGGGCGAAAAGTTTGGACAATTTAACATTAACAGCAAGTTAAGACCTAGTTGAAAATAGTGAATATATTTCTAGTTGATACTTGTTACCTTGCGGGCACGACAGTATAGTCAAGATTAGAACTTACTATACTGCAAGTGCTCAAGGTAAACTCGAGTTTCTCTTTATTTAATAACTCAAGTAGGTTTCACTACATAATACTACTATGAATGATAAATGATTGAATGAAAGATAAATCAATACAAAATGTAAGTACTGACTTCATTCACCAAATCATGAGTACATATCAAGACAAATTAGCATTATAACCCGTTTTCTTTTTTTCCCCGATGTTACTTTAAGTTTATTGGATTAATACTAATGTAAACATCTATGTTTTCAAAGTACCAATAAAATATTGTTGTTGTTGTTTATCAAATCTTATAAAATCAATGCGCAACAAAAAAAACCCTCTGAAGGTCTGTGGGCTAATGGCTGCGAATGCATGGCTATTAATCTTGAGTATAATTTATTGTTCAGATAATCAGCAATGTTGTTCAACACCATTTATTGATCATGTATTTCAGTTTTTTGACTTCTCATTTCAAATCGCTCACAGATATCAGAACAAAATTAAGAAGAAATTGAGCTTGAAGCATGCAAAAAAGTTGGAATCGTGACTCCTCGTCAAAAATTACTGTTTCAACATAAAAAGGCGTTTACGGCCTGGCGTTTCAGACGATAGTTCTTCGTCGGAGTTAATTAAAGGACCTCATGCAGTCCGAAACTTGAACTTATTATTACAACGTACGGCGTCAAACTCACACATTTATCAAATCCTTTTTTATTTACTTTAGGGAAGGAAAGGTTAACCTAACTTGAACACGTTAAGGTTTCCTGTTGTTACTTAACGTAAAAATGAATTATCAGTAAACTTTTGAAATTTAAAAGAAGTCCGGCAGGAAATAATTTTATACAGAACACAATACGTTGAAGTTTGTTTAAATAATGACCGACTGCTGGGTTATACTTCAATGATAATAATAACCGACTGGTTGATACTGTAATAATGACCGACTGCTGGGTTATACTTCAATGATAAGTTCATCATGATCTCATAAACAAAGAAGATAACTCATAAACGGTGGCTTAATTCCCTTCCTATCGCGTGACTAGCAATGAGCCACTTTTGTTTAAGTCTGTGGTTCTAGAACGTAAACATGTTTATCAGTTCATATTCTATTGTTGTATATACGTTACAGAAAATATATTCATTCATTTATTTATTTATTTATTTTTCAAGCGACTGTTCAATAATTTTATATCATGAATATTTTGGCTTAGATGTCGAGTCTTTCTTTTCATTAACATTACTGAATTACTTGTTTAGTATGTTTAAAAATAAGCTAGATCATGAAAATTAATTTGTTTCCGTTTTCGACAAAAGAAGACTCTTATTTCTTAATCTTTACTAACGTTTGATCAGTATGAATGGCGGCGGAGTTTTTGGGTAAAGAAACTGAATCTCGAGTCCTTTACAAATGTTCAATTCTTGCAGTCGCAGCGATAAAGATAGAAAGAGAAGTTCGTTTTGTTGCTTGCAGCACCAACAAATTAAATGCATTTTTAGCAACTGACGTATAGAGAAACGCCTATAATTAGTTTCTAGCCGGCCACTGGCACTGGGTTATAATGGGATTATCTTTTAACCATGCGTTAAGAATCGATATATTCCTTAATTATTTCCTCTAGCTCTGTTCTCTAAGAAAAGTGCTGAAGTTATATTAGGAAAATTACACAACAAAGAACTCAAAGTCAACATTTGAGGTAAAACCAAAACACTAGTCTATAAAAGATATTTAGTAATCGATCGCAATTTGCTCAACTAATACAATAAGTTTCGGGCTAAATCAGGAAAAGAAAAAAATGCTTTTACAACTAAAAGGCATGAAAACTATTTCAGGGATTAAAAAACACGAAATAAATGCACTATGCTTGTTTTTAGTTGAGAATTATTTAAAACTTTAAAGAATTATGAACCAATCGGAAGATTTTGTAATGAACAAAAATTAACGCAAATATTCAACAGTTTCGAAGTCATCCTGACTTCATGAGATTATGTTTTCAACTTTTTCAAGCTCATATTTGACGACAACGTTTCATCTATATGAAAAAGTAAGCTTTGCCTTTGGCCAAGACTTTATTGTCAAACAAATATAATTTGATAGTTTCAGTCTAAATGAAAATTTAAAAACTGAAGTTCTCAAACATAATTTGGATTTTGTTGGATAGACATTAGCTTTTTAAAATAAGTTTTTGCTGATCAGTGTATGAATCGATTTAGTTTATTTAATTTTTAATTCATCTTCATTCTCTGAGCCCAATCTCATCTCCTGCATTGTATCCGTTCGTACGTTTTCAGCATTTTTCAGTTCCATGACGTTCATCAACAAATTTATTATACATGCACGTACTGAATAAACGAATGTACCGAGAGCCTCTTCTTGCATTGGTTAAACTTAGTTCTTGTTACAAGTGTAACGTTTTCAATTTCTAGTGAGATAAAATCGTTGTTTCTCTTTCTATCAACACTCTCATACTATCTACTAGCTAGGTTTTGAAGACGTTTCGTTTGATTCTAATTGAAATATCGAATATACTCCTTTTCCGTTATATTTTCAAAATTCCTTTCATTTTCATGCTTTAAATTACTGAAAAGGGTCAGAACTGAAAAAGTTGTTTATATAAGAACTGAACTGACAAGAGGCAGGTAACGATGGCGAAAATATATTCATTTATTTCCCTTTCAGTAAAAAGGACATATTTGTTTTATATAGGAAACCCATTATAATCTTAAAGACGACCAAAAACGCAGTAGAAAACAGGTACATTCTGCGGTATAATTCCACTTTCAATTCTCCTGTTTTAATTTCCTTTTTCCAAACCAATACTTGAATACTTAGAAAAACTCTGAGTCAATGACGTGATTCGAACCCAAGACCGCCCGAGCTGCTGGTTTCTACTTTAGATTTTAGTCAGAGCACAGGAAGTTACAAATAGAACGCCAATTATTCCAAATTAAACGCCTAAAGTATTACACCTAGTAAGGTTTCTGGATGCGTAGCTATATTTCTTGACAGATGTAGCTTAGTGTATTTCCCTGAAAAAAAAATATACGCACCGAACAGTTGAGAAAAGTTTTGCCTGATTAAGAAAATGTTGGTTATAAACTTTATAATCGCCTCAATGCACGTTTGGTATTTGTACAAGTATTTTTATGGCTTCAATATTATAA
Organism: Zoanthus sanctaehelenae; assembly: GCA_028564885.2. Lineage (NCBI taxonomy): Eukaryota > Metazoa > Cnidaria > Anthozoa > Zoantharia > Zoanthidae > Zoanthus > Zoanthus sanctaehelenae. The sequence continues at coordinate 5,002 of JAOTRI020135049.1, forward strand.
TTATGTTTTGTTTATCATTCGGGACTCTTTCGAAAAACATTCACTTTGTCTTGTGGTAGAATTGAACAGATACGTGCTAAAACTGTGGTTGTTGAGCTCGCGATCAAATATCAAACTCTTTCTTTACTGTCGTAGCAGCGTTACAATTAAAGGTGGGCGGATCTTATTGCGCTGTAATAACTAGCAAGGAGTTGGCATTTGAGGAATTTTGATCATCTCAGTTCACGAGAACAAACTTTAATATAGTGTTTGACAAACAAATTAGCAATGCTCAGTTTAAACTGATTGGTATTTATTTGATTATATTAACTTTTTTTGGGGGGGAGTGGGGGTGGGGGCTCGGTACTTAAATAGGCAACTATCTTTGTTTAAGCTTTAAGGTTCACTGTTCTTACCTGGTAAACTGATTGACTTGAAAAAGACGAACAAACTCAGTTATTTTGGTTTTAGGTGTTTGTTTATGAACAAAAATCTGAAAACATTGTCAGTAAATAATACTATTAATTTTGTTTTTTTGCCTTATTAAATTTTGGATAAAGTTTTATAGAGAATAAAAAAGTGATTCTACCAATTATTTGTTTGAATGTGAATCCTTAATTTTAAGCACCTTTTCTTTGGTGTATATCCCTCAATCTATGTGTTTAATTCCCACTTTTCGTTTCCAATTTATCCAAGCACTTCATAAGACCAGACCATGTAATTTCACTTAATTTCGTTGTAACAGAAAGATAAAATAAATGAAAGAACTGGAACGGGACAACAATTTCCATTCCCATTGAAATAGGAAGTGTTACACGCTTATTTACAAACGGTTGACTTGAATGATTAAATATTGAGTAGGTGTTTTCCTGACACACTCGACTAAACTTGCGACCTTGGGACTTTCGTTCAAACTAATCGTATCGCAAAGATTAAAAGTAACATAAATCTATATGCCTCCAAGCCAACCATTATATATTATAAAGGTGATAGGAATGTTCCGTGTTGTTTTTTAGATATATAAATATCGGAAATTGTAAAATACTAAAACATATAAGAACTTACTAGAAACATTGTTCGGCTATATTTCTTATTCGTGTACGTACTTGTTAAAGAAAATTTGTTTTCAGTATTAAAAAATATAACGCACAAATTTGTGACTTCTCAAACAAAACTGAAATAAGAAACATGGTGTCGATGTATATTTATTGTTCCGCATTCTTCTTGCCATAATTGCATGTATATGTCTTACAGCTTTTGTAAACTGTAAAATCCTGCACGAAATTAATGCATTTATAAGCTTAAAACACCAACCCAGCACTTTGTACCAAAGTTAATAACATTATTTAATAAACCGTGGTTGCGCAATATCTTAAAACAAACGATACTGAACCAGTATGGGTTCCGGCCATTACGCCTTCAACGAGTTGACCTTCAAGGTATATGGCGTTCCGTTTTAACACTTCTTATCAAACATTACCGCGGGCATGTTATACCAAATGTGTTGGTAATATTTTAAATTCCGAATTGAAATATTCGATTCAATAAAGCTATTGAAATTTTTGAGGTTGTTTTAACAACAATTTGTAAATCCGTTTTAAATGTTCTTTTTCCTTTTTCAGTTTCAAAAATCTCGGAAATAAACAAGTATAAACAGTGCCACAAAACTGATAAGTATGTAATTGTGGGAATGAGAGAATAGGTTCTATATATATTTTTGTAGATTAAGTTCTTTACAAAACAAAGCTTTTTAAACTATTCAAAGATACTCCTATATTCAAATCCGTTTATGAGTTTATACTGTAGTAATTACCCTAATCAAAGAGCTATCTAAACTTATATGACATTGGCTGCTACGCAACATTTAAATAATCTAATTCTCATTACTAACCAAGCGATACAGCATGATTTCTAGTATCACGTCCCATAATAACCCGTGATTTTTTCAGCTATATGTTGTGTACGTTCACAGTCATGCACGGTATATCTTGCCTCGATGTGATAGCAACAATTGTTGTGAAAAAGCTAGTCTCAGTAATAGAAGGGAGTAAACAGAGGTGAGAAAAGCTAAACCTTTACAAGCCAAGTGGACCATGGAACAGGCTCGTATCTTATCTCTCTCTCTCTTAAATTTGGCCCTGTTCATAAGTCGCGCATTATTCGAACTTGAATGCAGACAAATTTATTTCAAAACTATCCATGTTATAAAGATCGACGTTATCCGCCGACGTACATGTAAATCAATAAATGAATTAAATTCGTCCGAAGTCAATTGAATTCATTCAAAACATTTTATCCGTCTGTCGAAAACGGTTAAAATGTTTTTTAAACATGTTTCGTTCAGATGTCCATCTTGATGCTCGCGTTAAATTCGTCGTCTGAATAATACACTCATTAATACAGCACTTTATGTCGACTAATGGACGAATGCCGAATGTCACTTCAATTCCTCTGAATTATATTGGACTTATGAAATAGGCCAAATTTGATTAGCTTCAGCTCTTCATAGTTTGCAATAAAGTGCATGTAATGAATAGAATAAGAATAAAGGCCGTTCAGACGGGCATTATTCGGAAAAAAAAACTCTTACTACAGAACAGGCGACTAGAAACTGAACAGTAACCGCTGGCCTAGTGTGGGTTCGAGTTTCTATTATAAAGTTAACTGCTGACCTCAATAGCAATGTTAACAAACTAGTACAGCGCGTTTCTTTAACTACAACAAGTTCCTCCATATAACTATTCAATTATCTAAGTATCTACACGCTCTTTTAAATGAACCATTAAATTTTTCCGAGGTCCATTGTTCTTATAATTTTGGTGATTTCAGCTTCAAATTGTTCTTAATGCTGTTCTTATATTACTTGCTGCAAAAGTTGATGTTGTGCTGCCGAAGTGACTAACTTAGTTTCTGAGCTTCAGCCGGAGATTTTTCTAATATTGTGCTTAATTTTTACCCGATTTGATCATCTTTCAGGTTGTTCTTAAAAAGTTGTTCTTCTGAAAAAGCGTGCGTTGCTACATGTGTGCGTCCGAGGATCAAAAGTGTCTGTTGAATAACGTTTGGAACTTGATTGATTTTATCATTTATTTTATTGATTAATATTGTAGTTACGTACTGGTTTTCGTGTGATATCTATTTGGCCTTAAGCTAGGGACACAAACCCGATAGACGCAAGAACGTGATCAGATTTTCTGTGAAACCATGAGCAGTTCTCAGCAGAGCTAAAATAAACCGCATGATTGCTTCGTTATGCCGAATTTTATGACACCGCTCACCTCTCGCTTGTGAATCTAATATCCGCCTGTTTTCAATTCAGATAAAATTGTTTTCCAATATATATAATAACTTACTTATTTGGCATGAGACAGTTTATACATGATCATTAACAAAAGAATAGTATTTTATAGTGCTCCAAAGACTTTTACAATGTAAATATATTTTTGTGGGATAACTAGTTAAGTTCTTTGTACAATTATGGTCAATATTTTTGTTCATTTCGTATTTAAAATACTGAAGAGTGCCGTATTTCACACGTGCAGTGCACAACTTGTCATGTATGTTCATTATATAATAAGAACAAATTATGTGTTTATTTTTACATTTTACCGTTGCTTATTAAAAACGCATATAATATCAGCATACATACAAAACAAAAAAGTTTGTTTCCTATGGTCTGGTTCAGTTCAGCTCAGTACAGTTTATTTCTTACCAGATTAATAACTACAATTTTTGAAAAAGAAATCGTTTATTGGTGGCGAGGAAGACCATTGAAACTACAAAGTTTTTACGAGTGTAATAACAAATGAAAATGCCATGGCATAATTATATTATCTAATATATATTACAGACTTAAAAAAAGATTTATCTATAGTATAGAGCTACTTCATAAAAGTGAGCAAACATTATACGCTTTAAAGTTGTGCATGTTAGTTTTAGAGTTTCCTGGACACAAAGCAACACAAAATAAACAGTTTATGAGCTAAGTATCTGATCAATACAAATACAAAAACACAGAAGCAAACAACCATGAGCTTAAACTTTACTACTTTAAACTAAACACATAGCCATGTATAGAGGGTCTTCAATTGATTTGGCCGAATGCGGGAATCGGCTTCTTTCGCTGTGATGATAATTTTGAGATATGATCTTAAAACAGGTTTGGGAAACGAAAATTTCAGATGCTAGTGGAGTGGGTTTAAACTGTGTTTTTATACGGTTGGAATTTGAGATTGGTAACCGAGGAAAACAAAGGAGGATATGATACTTCCAGCGCGACTTCACTTTCAATAAAGTTTTGAGGAGGACCAGCGCAAAAACCGCAGGTTGACTGAAATAAACCCTTTGTGCGTATATCTAGGTCAGATCTCAAGTAATGAATAGCAACGGCGCCACAAGTGACGGACCATTAAATATTTGACCGAATACTTAAGATAAGGTTGGTATTAGGAAGACACTAGATGCTATATCTCAAAACCCCCTCCGTTTGGAAATGGCCGGCCGACCGATCTTCGGAAATTTCCGAACAATTTGGCTAATTCCAAGATGGCGGCTTTCTATGGACTACATTGGGAGGACAACAACGAATCAGTTTGCCGCATTGCAGTTTAACTTCAAGGTGTTTCAAGCATTTCTCGGATAAATAACAAGCTGATTCCTGGAATTTCGATCGTTAACTAGCACCATTGTACTTTGTTATCGAAAAAATTATCCATCAATTCAAAGCTAGGTCGGGGGGTTTGACGTATATACTTTGTTTGCTTGTATCAGCGAAAATAAAAGGAATAATGGCGCATTATAATTTCATTTGAAGGAGTTTCAGGCATTTCTCAGATAAGTAAAAAGCTTTTTTCCGGAATTTGACCATTAAATTACTGACATCAGTATTTTTGTTGTGGAAAAATATTTGTTGCTACACAGGAAACCCATATACAATCTTAGAGATCTAGAGTTGAATAAATGAATAAAAAAATATTTTACTTACATATGGTGTCGTCTTTGACATTCAGTTGCGATTTCAAGCCATTTTAGCGATTTTTACAGATTTTCCCATTCACATGTAAGGAAGAGATAAGGATGGAGACCTTATCGAGCCAGCCAGTTGTATTCGGAACACACTTTTTGCCATTTAAAAATCACTTCCAATCACTTTCTAACCTGGCAGGGCAACGGAGGGATAAATTGCAAACCCTAATATACTCAAAATCTCCCAAGATGTCCGCTTTGCAGAGACCAACAGCGGGTAAAGGATTCAAAAGTCCGTTAGAAAATGGCGCTCAGATGGCGCAGCAAGCTAAAGTGAGACGACATTTGGACATCCCAGTTACAAAATTTTTCCGTGTGCCTGACATTTTTAACGTTGTGTCCTCCTGTATGGCAAAGCTATGTCAGATCAACAGAGTCAACAACAGTTTTGACAGGGAAACACTCAAACAATTAATAACATTGGTTTTTAGCAAAAAGCTGTACTGTTAAACTGTATGGTCGAACACTTTGCAACTAACATCAAGAGGTTACAGCCAGCGCAAAATTTTGCTTGCAAAATTGCTAGTAAGTCTATAAAGTGTTTTAACTTGTTAATTTATTCCATTATGTCCTCCTCGTTCTTCTCATTGTTTCATGTTGGAGCTACTCTTCTGCTTCTATGAGTTAACATGTTTTTTCACGGAGGTAGAGCATGGCATAACAAGAATTAGATGTCTCACTTTCAGTTTATTTCCTCGGTTATGGCTAAGTTACTAAAACCAAGATTTCTGATTGCATCAAATAAACAATAATCAAGTGGTTAATTCCTTTTATTTTTGGCTGATACAAGCAAACAAAGTAGGTGGTTTTGAGATATAGCACGGTGCTATACGTCAAAACCACCGACCTAGCTTTGAATTGATGGATAATTTTTTCAATAACAAAATACAATAATGCAAGTTAATAATAAAAATTCCAGGAATCAGCTTGTTATTTACTCGAGAAATGCCTGAAACACCATGAAATTAAACTGCAAAGCGACAAACTGATCCGTTGTTGTCCTCCCAATGTCGTCCATAGAGAGCCGCCATCTTGGAATTAGCCAAAGTGTTCGGAAATTTCCGAAGATCGGTCGGCCGGCCATTTCCGAACGGAGGGGGTTTTGAGATATAGCATCTAGTG
>JAOTRI020135060.1:0-11126 GCA_028564885.2 Zoanthus sanctaehelenae
TTATGAAAATGACTTTGATTTGCATGAAAATGAAACTGAATACAGAACTCATTTTCATATGAAAGGTTTCGCACTTACACTAGTTTTGAATCAAAGGCACAATGGAACTCGGACATGGCCTATTCAACTGAAACGCAAACGTTTTACTTTTCAAACAATTGATTAAGTTACGGAGGTTGTCAGGCATACGGACGTCAGTCGCGCGTCCCACTTCTACGATTCGGGATCCGTCGAGTCCTGGGCTCTGTACGTTGGCAGAGATTTGTTGATCCCAATCTGATTCCGAGGGTTTTTCTCCAATATGATCACTTCAAACCCACCCCACTTTACTTCCATTCTATTTTATTGGACTACTGCAATAAAACCAGTTGCATCTAAAGAGTTATTACAGTCGTACAATACAGTCTGTACAATATTTTCTTACTTTCGGTTGTTGTCCGTAAGGGTGATCCCCTTAGGATTAATCTTGAAGGTGACAGGTGCTAAGACGGGGAGCTCGCGGGCGCTACGAAGTAGTTCAACCGTGCGCTCGATAGCACTCGGTCCAGTTAACAGCTCCACAGCACACTGACCCATGAACATCAGGTTATACACTGAAACAGAAAAAAGGCTTTTTTACTTGTTTCTATTTACAAAGCTTAAGCACAATTTATAATAAGATTTAGAGGGCAGAGTTGCCATGTAGCACGATTTTTAGCGTTAAAGATGCACGGCACTGAGGGAATTAAAACTGTACAAGTTAAACATCAAGTAAGGCCTAGGGCTACCGTTAAAAAAAATATTTTTTTTAAAAGTTACCCAAGCTTTCGCCAAATTTACGGCATTGCCAGGGAACGAATAATAAAGGGCGTAGCTTTGACAAATCCATTTTTTAAATCGTAATCTCTGCTGCGAGAATATAAACAAAAATCAAAGTCCATTTTCCTCGGAATTCCAAGAAAATATCGAGGGTAGCTTAGTTCTTGACATTCGCTCTTTCTGAGGAAAATGTGCACCACCAGTTAAAAAAATGGCGATACAAAACTAATTGCGATTGTGAGCTGGTGATTCCGCATTATATTGCCTGCGTTAGGAGAAAATATATTTCTCATATGGCAAAATAATGTAGAATCACCTGCTCAGAATCGCCGAATTAGCTTATAAAATACAGAAGTATAATGTTTCCTTCAGTCTCAGTTAATTAGCCCTTTCACTCCCAGATGTATTGCTAAATTCTCTCAACTGGTTTCCATATGTTTCATTGAGCAAGTTAGAGAGAATTTTTCTTTAAACCTTCTGTAGTTTGCTTTGTTTGACCAATTCTCAGTTTCTCATTGCTAAATGTTATATTTTGTATGTGTTATGTTAGGAGAAGTTGGGTGTTGATAACTCTCTGGGACTGAAAGGGTTAATTTTAAGTAGCAAACCTACCTGCACCTTGCGAGAATTTTTGTGTTGGTGTCAGCGGTTTGTCAGGGTAATCAAACAAGTCATCTAAGGAGTCTGGGGAAAGCGATAGGGAGTCACGTGAGTTTAACTGAGTTTTAAATTTGCTCTAAAAGTGTGTTGGTCGCTATTGCATCTGACGTAAACTCGGAAAATAAAGATGAACGAACATATAAAAGATGTAATACATAACTAATAAAACGTTGATGTCTCGAATCATAAGCATTATATGCATACTAGAGATAATCATAAATTAGTGAAATGCGTTCGTTACTTATTAAGAGCTAAACATGTGACGGAAAAACACTCTTTCAACTCCCAACATCTAAATAGTATTTTCCCTTTCCAGCAGTAATACACTGACTTAAATAAAGTTATTTGGATTTTTATTAAAACAACACTGATATGCCCATGTATTCTCATCACCTGTCTGTTGAACAGTGAATTGGTATAATAGGGAGAAGTTACATAATAATCAGCTCTGGGTATTAAAGGTTAACACTCGACTAAAGTATTTCTAGCAAACTTAGCTTTTTATAGTTTAACACGGTATTATAGCAATAACTTGATCTATTTCAAAACTTGTATCGCATTTAGCAGTTTCTGATCTAGAATCGGTTTCCCAAATGAACAATTTGTTCTGCTTAAAAGTCAACGGAACAAAAATAACAGCATAACTAACCGTCAGTTGGCAAAACCAGCCTGAGGGGGAGACCCAGTGGAGTAATGGAATGCTGGTACACAAACGCAGACAAACTCCCTGCAAAACATAATCCAGACTTACACTGATTAACGTTTTATACTGTATATATCACTTGTTGTTTTTTTGTACGTATCGAATATCCTCGCCCGTCTAACTGTGATGACAAAAAATTTGATTACCAATTTTCTTCATGGTGTAATTTGCGTGTATAGCTTGGAAAAATCACCTTCGGATTCACTACCGCCGAGCAATGGGAATCTGGTAACAACTTTAATGTTTTCTGGTTTGTGACATAAAAAAAAGTGTATGGGAAATGGAGATCGTCTCCTGTTTCTTTAACTGCATGTGTTCCATTTTCTTTTAAAATATGATCGCTAGAATTTGTTTATGTAGTTGCAGAAACGACAAGGGCAAAAAAAAAGAACGAATATTGATTAATAACACCTTTTCATGACGACTCTCCGACAGAGACAAGGAAATTATGCCGTCCATTGATTCTGTCCGTCCAAAGAATGAAGGATAAAATCAATAGAGTAAGCGTTTTTCAAAGGATAATTTTTCTGATGACTATTGTTCTAGTCCAGGAATGAAACTTACCAAATATCGGTTCATCGTTTTCGTTTCCCCTTAGGCGAACACCTTTTTTGGTTGATTCAATGAGGAAATGCCGCACCAGTTCGTTGGTCATGTCTACATTACCTGAAACCCGACAGACACACACAGAGAGTCTCAGAATACAGCATAGCTATCAGCAATCAGAACATTTCTTGTAATAATCATTAAGTAATCGAATGCAAACATTTTTACACACTGTGGTAACTGATCGTAGGAGTTGAAGTAGTCCTAGGAATTAACTGACAGTTCGTAGTTCAGGTGTGCTTAAATGAAAAGACAATACTCAAATAGCTTTCCAACTATCAAACCATTTTATAGACAATAGGAAATAAAATACAGAACAAAGTTTTGACACAATGGGGTACTTACATTTGAATAATCTTAAAGGATAAAATTTCACAACTAAATATAGAAGCAACGGGTTATCTACTACAGCGAAGTAAAGGTGATGCAATGGCAAATTACTTACTTAAATCTCCCTGTAGAACACTAGCAGGGGGAACAGCAACTTTCAAAGCCAATCCAAAGAAGCCTTTAAAAGAAGTACTATCTCGTATAATGAACGAACCAGGCTCTTTGTCTTTCAGTAGTTCAATGGCTGCAATCAAAAACGTCTTTGTTATAAAAGTTTATCAAGTTTTTTGCTTGCTTTAATCAACAAAGCATAACCAGTATCAGGACATCTTGTTTATCATTAACAAATCACCATAGTTTTACCGGCTCAACACGTACATACAGACAGAAAACGACACACACGCACACGGAGAAAAATCACTCAAGAAAGTTGTTGCTGCATGCATACAAAGAACACGTACTTACTTTGATCCCGAGAAATATTAGGTTTGTACCACATCGCTGATGTATCCTTATCAAACTTGATACCAGGCATGCGTGGACCATCAAAGAATACATCTGTAAAATCAAGCAGATGTTTTATAAAGTAACTGCAACACAATATACAACGTACGATTATACGAGGGTCTAAGAGTCTAAGTAAAACCATTTTAAATGGCCTGCACGTCAGCGAACACAATGGCCTGCTGCAGTTCTAGTTGGGTAGAGTATCTGGGAGTGAGGTTGCCGTATTTGTTATCACTCACGACTCCTGCGATCGATTCTCTGGCTCGGTATGTGGGCTGAGGTTTGTCGGTCTCAATTTGACTCCGAGGGTTTTTTCAAAGGGTACTCCGGTTTTCCTCCCTCAGCAAATTCGACTTTCACGCCAAGATCAGGGCCGTCGTGCGATTAAACATTAGCCTCTGGCTAGGAAGAATGGGCAACCACTTCCTTCGCATTTAACTATAACACAGAGTATCTATTTATCACTCAACCTCAAGCTGACAAGTGCTTATGGGATTAAAGTTGGCAAATGGCCAAAGGAGCACGATGAGCGAATTCAACAGCTTGAATACAAAATATCATTATTATAATTAATTTCCCTCCACTAAAAAATCTTTCAGATAAGCATCATTTGTCATGGTAAGTTTCCTTCATATGAAAAGATATATAAGATAAAGCAGCTAATCATTAACCAATCAGAGCCAAGCTGCTAAAATACTTGTTCACGGTTAAGGTATAAGTTTGGGACCGTACCATAGACTGTTCTAAGTACTTTTGATAACTATTGTGGGTTCATTCAAGATAAACTATGTAAAGTGCTGATAGCGCACTTTTCAGCCAATACACGACCATAACAAGCACACAGAAAGATTTTTAAGAATTTTTGACGAATGTTTCAAAAGTATTGGAGCAGACGGCGAAGGATCAGATAATAGTCTTTTTATTTGTCTTAGTAATTATGCAATTAAAAACATTAAAAATAATGATCATAAACTTACCTGAAGAGGATGAATTGTTGGAAGATACACTCGCCGTTGATCCGTAACCTTTATCCGACTGTTGACCGGATTTATTTCTCTCTCTTCCGAATGGAGAGTCAGAACTGGAATGGATTGGGCTTTTGTGGCTATGAAAGCTTGTAGGCGTGGTAGAACCACTCCTATTAGTGTAGGGTGTTCCGGTACCGCTTGGCGCTGACTCATGAATATTCATCGCTTGCTCATTGGAACTGTGCATGTGAACAAAAGTTAACTAAGTCTAAGGAAGTTTGAGTTATCTAAAGAAAATAAGTGTATTCAGGAGATGATATTAAGGCTATAAAAACACTTTAAAATCGTAATCAGGCATGATAAAATAGATAAAATTGTTGGACTCTGATTAAAACTGTTATAAAAATCTCTAAACGTTTCGAGCTGTACACGGCTCTTCATCAGTAGATAAAAATATAATTGCTATGTATGTCGTTAATTTAGTATTTATTTACTGATATCATCTTAAGCTCGATAAATTGAATTCAGTAAAATGAACAGCAACTGACACGCTTCTCTGGGAAAAGTGATAGAAAACATATGAAATAGAAATTTGTCTTTCTGTTAAGGATTTTTTCTGCTTATTTACAAAATGTCGCAAGGTTTAGAATATTTTTTATTTCGACGGCTAAATAATATTTAAAATAGTAAATTTTGGGCTAATCACAAAACGAAACATTCAATGAATAAACAGCGGTTCATTCGTTGCATCAAATACATTTTATCTGACAAGTGTAGAGCTGATGAAGGTTGCCGTAAATGAAAATATTTTAATAGGAAAAACAAAATTTTCTTTCCTAAGTGTTTCACACAAAAAGCACAACCTCAGTTAATAACAGTAAAATGAAACTGCCAGTTCTGTCGTCCTCATACTTTCGTCATAACACAGACAGATTGGTCAAAACATACATGTTTTTTCAGCGTATAAAACATAGAAAAAGCGTCTTTTATCGTTTTTTGGCATGAAGAATCCATACTATAAAACAGGGTATTTGACTGTGAAAAAAACACTTCAGAGAATTAAGAAAACATTCGCCCGCAGCTCGTCGTGTTTGAATGTAGTCTGGTACACGGTTGGGCATCTTTCCTTTATGAAATATACATGACAGTTCATCGCTTGCAAGAAGATTTTAAGGGAAAAAACAAAACAGAGAAAGTTAAAAGTTGGGAACAAAAGAAAAGATTAAGCGGACTAAATAAAAAGTAGTTGAAATCGGTGTGTTAAGAGGAGATAAAGCTACACAAAAATATTAGCATAACTGGAAAACATGTATTTACCAAACAAACTGAACATGAAAATAAAATATTTTTTACTTTTTAAACAGATGACAATATCAGTCGATTCAATTCTCATAAGAATAGATGTGTCATAAAAGGAATGAAATCGTCGCTCACCGGAACTACATCAATACTTTAGTAATGGTATTTTTAGCTAATATAAAAAATTAAGATCTATATCAATAATCGCACATAACTTCCCTCAACCAATACGGAAAGCTAAACATTACGACCGAACGAATATCTCGTAGTCACTATACCTCGCTACCTCCGAAACGATTTCATGGACCGCTTCGTGATCACTTAGCGATGTTTTCTGAGTCGTGGGAAAGATTGCTGAAGGACTTGCCGCATCAACTTGCTTCGACTCAACACTGAAAGCAAATGAAAACAATTTAAATTGACTGTTTATTTTGTTGCAGTAGTTTTTTTTATTGTTTAACGGTATTTCAGGCTCTCCACTCGGTGTAGATATAAGTAAAATAAAAAAAATAATCAACCCAACTTAAGAAAAATCTTACATGAAAACTTTTTAGGTCATACGGCATAAATCAATATTACTATTAGTCGTTACAGGATATATTTCACGCTGCAATGGCCACGAAACCGAATAAAGATTTGATAAACGAAAACACTGTAATTCATTCGCAACCTACAGTATATAACTTAAGTGTTACATTGTATCTTAGCCATAAATGGTAAATCAGCTCTCTTATAACATGCGGGCTGCTTTGGTGAATCATCATTTAATCTGAAATGAATAAAATCGTTTAAGCTTACAAACATATATTACGACTTTAAAGCCCTTTAAAACTCCAGCAGAGTTGAGACAAGGGCAACTTGGTAAAGAGCCGGTTTATTTGGTTTAAAACGATAAGTTTGTTAAGACCACTTTACTATAAGTCGACGACAAAAGAAGCGATGATTATTTAACGATTAGTAATAAAGTATAACATGGAGAAAATCACAAATATAGAACAAAAACATCCCTAGCCGATGAAAACCGGAAGAGCGATTCGGGACGAGTGATTTCCCAAGGGTTTGAAGCCACTTGAATGCTTGCCGTACTGCAAATTCAAGGCCGGTCACGCAAAAAAATCTCACGGCCATACGGTCGAGGGTTAGTTGAACGAAGTTCGCTATGACGATTACAGTAAGTTACACATAATTATCTCTAAAGCTAACTGAACAAGATTTGTTTCAAAAGTTACCTTTGTTTTTTACCGATGTTCGGCCGCAAAAACTTCATATGGTCGTCAATATTTTAGGGTATTCGCTTTGCGAAGACCAAAATCAAAACACAAGCTCTCTCTGTATTGTGTAGCACTTAAGATTTTTAGTAGAAGAAACGTTTGCGTAGAAACCGAAAAAGGTTATTTCTGTTGTTTTAATTATCCAAATGAGTAACGGCATTGAATGTGAAATCATAATTAATCACCCGAGACTGCAGAAATATTCAAAATATTGACACGCGATTTAATTATCGAGTTTCACATCATTGAATTCTTTTAGACAAAAAATGCAACACAAACATTTACTGGCAACATGAATAAACGCAAAATAAAAAAATAATGTAAAAGTTTCAGTAATTTATTTCTGTGATTAACATGAGAAGAATGAAACAAACTTTTGCGCAATAACTAATCATTTGAATGTTGAAGTGTTTTCATTGTTTACCGTAAACCCATGCAACGTTACTTTAATTCTCACGAAGCACTAAAGTCAACTACAGCAGCTTCAACATTTAATAGTGAGTTGTTTAGCTTAACTGGTTCTTGAAATGAAAACAGACAGAGAATAAATTTGGGTGGCAAAAAAAGCAGTTCGGCAGCGATTCATAAATGCATCGAGTTTGGTCCAAAACAGTCGGTTTAAATTGAATTACGTGTCTATATTCAATGGATTTAATTAACTGCAATCATTTTCTGCTGCATTGTGATTATGCCCCACATGGAGGCGACGAGCCTAATGAATGAATGAACCATTTAAGAAAATAAATGAAACTATATATATGAAAATATATAAATATGAAATATGGAAACCATTTCGTACAATGTATACAGATACTACTCTAAGAAAACGATAACAATGTCACAGCAATAAAGTTTTGAATACGAAAAATTAAAATGAAACGTTTTTATTGACTGTTTTTATCTCTTCGTAGTGAGATAAAAGGGGTTGTGTGGGGAGTGGAATCCAAGCCTCGAGGCGCAACCGTTAAAAGGCTGACACAAACTGTCTGGTAAACACGACTACTAAAATAAAACAGCTACAAATATAATCTATTTCTTAAAATCGCCTTTGATTCATTTTCTAAGTTTACTGATAGGAAAATCAAATTTTATTATCACTAAAACGTGATTTTGTTTAGGATGAAAAGTTTGATTTATCGCCGCAGGAAAGTATTCAATTGCGACTTTCACACACAAATTTGAATTGCTCTGAAGAACGGATAATGCACGAAACATCAGCATTTTGCTTTCCTTAGGGCGAAGTTTAAACTTTTCAACTTAACGTTTTTTAATAACCACGTAAACACATTTCAGTTTTATTTTAAGTAATTATTCAATACATATCTACATTCGATTTAATAAAATGATAATTTTAAAACCTTTGTATTCATGTTTACACTACAGAACTGTTTGGGGAGAAAAGGCGATGTCCACAGTTGTCAGGGGTCACAACACTCCGAACTGCCGTCACAAAACAGTTCTGTAAAGTAAACATGAATCAGCCAAGGTTTTAAATTATTCATTGAAGCCAAAGTTTTTTTATTTCCTATATCTACAAATGAAGAGGTGATGAATAATAATTACATTGAACCTAAAACAGAAGATGCAGAAATAAACAACCTATAAAACTAGGTTTTACAACATGTACCAAATTCCTCTATCATTACTTGATCGCTCTCAAACATTATATATCTACCACAGAACGTATCAAAATATTCCTTTATGCACATTTACATCCAATCTCTCTCTATACATATACCCATACACAAGAAAGGGAAATAACTGTGACTCCATACAGCATGTACCTGAAGCTTTACTTAACATAGACATAGTATTAGCAATTAGCTATAGTTGAAACTATTTGAGCTGTTAAGGTTTCCAATCACGATCAGAAACGTCATTTTGTTTGTTCATTTTTATATACCAAGGAATGAAGCAAACCAACCACTTATAGCTCGTTGTCAAAGGCTGGCGATTCTAAGACATTAAAGTACAAAACTCTTTTCACAAAGTAAAACACTTTTATGTAGTAAATATAAAACTTTACAACGAGCCAATCAGAGATAACATAAGTCTTTTTCACTTTTAATTTCCTGTTAATGATAATTCATTCATTCATTCATTCATTCGATTCATTCATTCATTCATTCATTCATTCATTCATTTATTTTACCATTTTTAAGATTATTTCATCTATTTCTTAATTGAATGCGGCAAGGGAGCCCGTGGAAGCCACGAGACTTATAAAAAGGACTACCTATGTTAAATAATATCTAAGTATGTCAATTTTAAAGTACCGTCAGGC
Source organism: Zoanthus sanctaehelenae (assembly GCA_028564885.2). Taxonomy (NCBI): domain Eukaryota; kingdom Metazoa; phylum Cnidaria; class Anthozoa; order Zoantharia; family Zoanthidae; genus Zoanthus; species Zoanthus sanctaehelenae. The sequence goes on from JAOTRI020135060.1 coordinate 9,427, forward strand.
AGTTAAAATGAAGAAAAGAAAAAAAATGGAAAATATGAAAGTAAGAAAAGAAGATATTGTCATACGAGTTGACTCATTGAATTTACATAAGAAACTATGTCTTCAGTTTAGAGATGAGTTTGGTAAAACGAGTTGCATTCTCGGCATTGCAGGACTGATGGAATTAAATAATTTGGGGTCTTGAAATCGAAGAGAGAAAATCCTTAGATTTATCCTGCAACTGAGTGCATAAAGTGAGTGCATTTACTTATAAACAATTATATTTACCAAGTTAAAATGCTTCTTCATTTTAAAAGTGATTCACACATAGATTTCGCGAAAACTTTGAGTATAATAATTTACATGCAGTTTTACGAATATAACCAAAAAATTGTGTTTAGTTTATCTAAGATTTATGCCAAAAAGAAGTCAATAAAAATAGACTGGAAACCAAAGGTCAAAAACAAGTTATGAAATTAACAGGTTTTAGAGTAAAATAATTTTAAAGTATCTTCGATAAGCGAAACCAATAAATATGGACTTTTTTCCTTTACAAGGCGCCTTGACGTCTATGTCCGCAAGACTAAGAAAGTGTGTTAATAAGATTTTATCAACTAGTGATAATTTGACATAATTAAGTAAGAAATTAAATCTGAAGAAAAACAATTAAACTTCCTAAAGTGTTGTAAAAAAATGAAAAAATTAAAATCAAACTTGAAAAGGAAAAACGAATATTAAGCCTTTGTAAAGATGAATGAAGATAGAAACAAAGAACGTACCTAGCTAAACGAGCGTTCCTTGCCGCGTGTTTTGCAGTTTTTATATCTTCTAGTCGTGCATAACCCGACTCATCCTCTACTTCCGCCTTCTCTTTCCCAGGTCCCTCTGTTTTCTCTTCCGTCGCTCCTCCTAGTAGGCTGCTGATACTTGACCGGGAACTGGATTCATCCAACTGTGGTTCTACCTCGAGTTCAGGCTCTTGAGATGTTTGTGTCAACCTGTAGGGTGAGTATCTGGTCACTGGTGAAGACAGCGCGGATGAAAGACGACTGAAAGAGGCCCAGTCTCCAAAGGCCGAGTCTGCGTGACTGCTGGTGCTGCTATGATGGGAATGGATTGGGGCGAGTGACGTTTCAATGAACGAGTATAACAAAACAACAAGTTGAATGACACACGTGATCATGATTACGTATAATTTTTATCATGTAAAACTGAACGCATTTATAAAAATGATAGGGTGTTAACAAGGGCTTTTAACAGACAGTATGGTAACTGTTTAAAGTATTAACTATGTCAACCCTGTAATGCTTAACGAAGCTAGTGAGGCTAAACGAAGATAGTTAGGATAAACGAAACTAGTGAGGCTAAACGAAACTAGTGAGGATAAACGAAACTAGTGAGGCTAAACGAAGTTAGTGAGTATAAACGAAACTAGTGAGGCTAAACGAAACTAGTTAGGATAAACGAAGCTAGTGAGGCTAAACGAAACTAGTGAGGATAAACGAAGATAGTTAGGATAAACGAAACTAGTGAGGCTAAACGAAACTAGTGAGGATAAACGAAACTAGTGAGGTTAAACGAAGTTAGTGAGTATAAACGAAACTAGTGAGGCTAAACGAAACTAGTGAGGCTAAACGAAACTAGTGAGGATAAACGAAGCTAGTGAGGATAAACGAAACTAGTGAGGATAAACGAAGCTAGTGAGGCTAAACGAAACTAGT